>WAAE01016145.1:0-130544 GCA_013400495.1 Nicator chloris
ATGTGGACCTGGCAACTGTAAAGAAAAAACTTCCATCAACTACTTTTAAGTTATAGGAAAGAAAGCAAATTCCTTATGATCTGGTCATTCTGCTGAAAAGAAGAAAGTAAAGCAGATTTGTACGTCTTCATTTTCTGCTTCCGTTGCAGCCCAGCGGTTACCTATGCATGTATTTCAAAGTTCAACGTAAGAAACAGAAAAAAAAATTGTATGTGAAACTTTAAACAGTATTATAAAGGTTAAAGATTCTGCCAAAGCATATAAATTTCAAGTTTTGAATAAACCTTGCATGAAGATAAGAGGTTAAAACAGTATAACCTCAAGATACCTTCCCTTCAAATACACTCCCAACTGAAGCCTTCCCGAGCTCACACTTCATGTTGTTTTAGAGGTTTTGTTTGGTTTGGCACTTTTTTTGTTGTTATTTTTCTTCCGCCCCCATATGTAGCTATGGGTAACACAGTTTTGTACAGCAGGAACTCTATACTCCAGTCAGTCTGTCTGTCTTCACGCTAAAAGCTCTTTAAATGCGAGAAGGATAAAGCTCTTGTCCTATTGCAATCTGACAAACTGACTTAGGTCATAGTCTTGTTAACAGGAGAGTATGAGGTAATATAAAACACAGCCAAAAAAAGCTACTTTTAAGCACTTGTGTCCAACAGCAAAGACATCAGCACTTTAAATTTGCAGCACTGGTTCTCCCAAAAGAGAACAGATGCCCATGGTCAGAGAAACAAATGCCATGAACACACTTGTCAAACTGATTGTTTTAAATTCACCTCAAAATAGAATGTTTCAAATCATGAAAGGGTCTAAACATAAACATTATTTAATGTTAGATACGCACTAAGTTTTTATTAAGCATTACACTAGAACTACTTTGGTATAAAAATACTTTATTTTAAAGCTATGAAAGTTATAAATATATGTAGTTAAACTTTCTACTCACAGAATGTTTGCTATTTTGACATTAGTGATTTGTTTCTCCTAACGAATCTGAATTTTATTCGAAAGGTTTACAAGACATTATTACTGTAATTTAAAAAACCCATCATTACAGGGAGCTGTACTAATTGTGATGTTTTATCAGTATTCATTTAACCTCTAGATTTTTAATGAAGGCAGCAAAAACAACTATTTTCTGATGATACAGAATTTCTTATTTCTTGAAGCGTTTCTGTGGTTGACCACTTCTTCATTAGTTACCTGCAGCATGGCACCTTCCTGCCAAAGAAAAAAAAAGTGTATCTGAAGATGTTTATCACATATGTCTAAACCAAATTACCAATAGGGGAACTTCAGCCATTTTTAAAAAAAAAAGTATAAGCAGTTCACTGGTGTGTCTAACACAAAAGGAACAGGACCTTTTTTAGCTGAGTCCACGTTCTTCAATGGGTAGCCTTTTAGAGGCAATCAACTTTGAAATAAAGGCTTTTTTGGTTGCCTTTTTTGTTTTTGGATAGGTTTTGTTGATTTTTAATTAGAAACCAAATCTAGTAGAGTATGCCACCCTTACTCAGAATAACTCATTCATTACTTGATAAATTTCCATCAATTTGAAGTGCAAATATTCAATGCAGTGAGAGTAAGGCTGACTAAATTTGGCACTAAGGTTTGTTAGCTGCAAGAACTATAAAAAATGGTGGAAACCTCAACATTCTAGCCAAATTCCAATTTACATAAATACATTGTACACATATGAAATACCACCTGCAGTTTCATTTGAAGGTTTCACTTCCCCTCCTAAAGAACTGCTTATGCAGTTGTTAAAAGAATGGACGACACATTCCTTCACAGAGGCAGATGTATTCTGTGGTGCAATTTTTCCTTACACGTAAACAGGCTACAGTTACTTGGGAACCTTCAGGATGAAATGTGTTATATAGAATAGATTACAGCAGACAACACACGTAACAACATAGTTCATTTTCAACAGCACAGAACTACCTTCATTGCATTACCTTGCAACCACCATAATGCATAGACTCCCAAGAAAAAAGAAAATGTTGCAGGATGCAAAAATAAAGTTGTATGATTTAATTAACTTGTGACCTACCATTTTAACTACCAACACCAGGGATGGAACCCTTGCAAAGCTTTACTAATGGACACTTGCAGGTCTCATTTGTTCAACTGTAGCAGTGTACAGTGGCAGCAGTCTATGCTTGTCCAGGGTTCATATCATAGCTAGATTCCAGTAGGAAAAAAATATGTTAAGTAGCTGAAATTAACATTTTTTTTTTGTAAAAAAATTTAATACAAGAAAACAGGATTCACAAGTTTCTTTTCAATTTGTAATTGTTAAGTCATTGCTATGTTAAACTACGTAACGATAATCACTATACTGAAAGAATACTGTCATACATTATTAGTTTCTTGGTTTTGAAACATTAAGAAAGGAAAAGTAAATAAGATCTTACCTAAAGAAGTTTAACTGAAGCTTAGAACTATTTTGCTCTACACCCTCAGCCTTCGTTGCCATCCTTATAAACAATCTACCGTAGTTAAAGCTTTGCAGAGATACAGCACAGCGTTTTAAGACTGGCTGAACTTTTAGTGTCGTTTTCAAGAGTTCTCTTGTACTAGACCTGTGTCCCTGGAAGAGTACCTTGCTGGGGGGTTTTTCCTTTCCTTGCCATTGAAGAAGCAGCATCTAAAAAATCTAAAAAGGTGTTTCTCCTTGCAGAGATACCCCTTAAGTTACCTAGATATTTTAAACCTGGTAATTTACAGACAACATACTTTTTCTCACCAGCATTAAATTTTACACGTACAACAATAGCTTTGTATTATGTGGGACCTTATACTACCCACTCCTTGCCTTATTTTACAGGATTAAAAAAAAAATCTAAAATTACACAATATTTCCTTTAGAATTATTTTATTAAAATCATAAATGTACAACAGCTTCTTAACTCTACACACGCACTTAAATTTTTAAAAGGAAAACGTTATGTCTTATTACACCATGATCCTGGCTAAAAGCTTTTCAAAACTTTGAGAAAAATCTTAAAAAAGGTTTCACATGTCACCTGAAACTTACAAATTTAACATTATCAAAGGAATGCTTCTACACTTACAAAGACCACTAGAAAGAAACAACAATTAAAAAGCTAAGAAACTGTCTCAAAGGCATTTTTACAATCCTTCCTCCACAGTAAGGTAATGTTATTAAATAATCCAAATCCATTCACAAAATGGCTCTCTGCATCTGCTCTGGTGTCTTCTGCCATATCACTGCATATTTATGCATGACTGAGATAAGTGTTTCCTTAACATTGTTATTTCGATAACCTGAAGCTGTTCTGTTACCTCTGGGCTCTCATCCTCTCCTATTTATACAGTGAAGCCTGTTTCAACAGAAGTAAAGAGTAAAAAAATAGGTTATGAAATTATTCATCTAACCATTTTTTAAAGGAAAGATAATATCCTAAAAAGCTTTTAACTCCTGCAGCTACTCTCAAGAATCACTGCAATTTTAACACATAAAAACATACTTACCCATGGCATGCTTGAAGAAACTCAGTAACGGCTCCTCCCTCCATATCCACCACTTCCTCCACTGCCCCCTGGACCATAGTTTCCTACAGTTGCACAGTAAGAAACAGAATGGTCCCATCAGTTCATTTTTTAATCTAGGAAAGTTTTTGACTGAAACAATCAATCAAAGCTTGACTGAATGAAAAGTAACATCTGCTTTACTTCCAGTGACAGCGTATGTAAGCAAAGACATCTAACATTTCACTGTCTCCCTCTAAAGAACCTCCAAGACTGCCACAGGAAGCAAGTACATAATGAAATCTTAAGAAGATTTAACAGTGTCACATGTAATTTGATGCACTGTGCTGTCTTGAGCCTGTAAGGGCTGAATTTGCTTGCAGGCTAAACTTCAGAAGAAAGGGCTTCATGTTTCAGCTGACATTTCACAAGCCTGATATTCCATATTAAGTAACATTTAGACAACAAAAAGCAGGAAGCGTCAGAAAAAAAGACGAGAGGAGGATAAAAAGAAATCACAGCAAATATGCTGGAAATTAAGTAACTAGACTCTCCACAAATAGCGTGAGCTGACAGTAAAGAACACGGAATAGAATCTTTAAACTCAAAATTGCAAAACACTGTCGAACAAGTTAATACGTTTTATCTGTTTCAAAATAATAAAAATAAATTTTGCTGAGATAAGCTTTACAATCTCAAGATAAGACACTGAAGCCAACTTGTGGAAAGAACACGGGTACTGCAGTCCATCTATTGCAGAAGTTACCCCATTTCTACATATCCATCTTGGAATCATACAGAACGACCTGGGCTGAAAGGGACCTTTCAAGGTCATCTCATCTGCCAAGCCCTCTGCCATGGGCAGGTTATCTGTCACTAGGCCAGGATGCTAAAAGCCCCATCTAACCCTGCCCTGAACACTGCCAGCAATGGGGCACTCACACCACCTCTGAGCAACCTATTCCACTGCCTTACCATCCTCACAGTAAATTTTTTCCTAGTATCTAATCTGTCTACCATTTTTTTAGTTCAAAACAGTTACCCCATGAGTTCTCTTCTATTTTCCCTGAAGTCCTAGAAGTCCACCCACTCCGGCTACAAGCAATTATACAGGACATATAGAATACCTCCACCATATGGTCCCCCCATGTTCCTGCTGCCACCAAAATTTCCACTCTTCATTGGACCGTAATTTGAAGGTTGTTGGTTGTAATTGCCAAAATCATTATAGTTTCCACTTCCGTAATTGCCTGTATTGTCAACACAAAAGTGGAGAAACACCTGGATGAGCTAAAATGGATACAATACTTAAAAATATCCCATTATAAAAATTCTAAATAGGGTACAAATCACACATGTATTCTAGCAGTGTATGCACCAAACAATGTTTTTATTCTAGTTCATCCTACTTGAAAAACAACATTTACAAACAGCCCTCCCCCCAGCCTTAATGACTTGCAGTAATTTGTAACTGAAATGCTTGAAGGTTTTAAGCCTGAATTGTTACCTCCTCCATAGTTGTCATATCCACCTCCATAGCCTCCACCCTGGTTGCCATATCCAGGTCCTCCTCCACCATAGCCTCCTCTTCCTCCTCCGTAACCAGGACTGCCACCAAAGTTGCCACCTGTGAGAATATAATCCTTTTAAATTAACTTTTCAATATAGAATGCACTGAAATTATACGCAAAGGATATTTTTGTTTAGAAGAACTAAGAGAAAGAAAAGGTAGTTTTGTAAAGAAATTTCTATGAACAGTATTTTTTAAAGCACATATCAACTCCCACCCTAACTGAACTATGACTGAACCGCACCAGTCAGACTGCCTGAAGACCTCAACTGAAGGTTTAATCTTCATTTTCCAGGAAATTTAAGACCCACCCTCCTATCCTAAAGAAAAGAATGGTTTTCCAAGAACTAACCATACAATTTGCCATATGGAAATTTAACATAAGCCAACAACCATGTGCACTTCTTAAAGCCAACAAAATGGCTCAAGTAATTAAGAAAATCTGTATACATATTGATATATATATGTAAGTATTTCTTAATGAGAGAAAAATAAATCACCACCGCAACAGCAAACTAACCTCCAGGTCCTCCACCATATCCATTATATCCGTCACCAAATCCACGGCCACTTCCATATCCATCTATTGGGAGAAAAAACCCCAAAGGATTTCAATTTACCTGTAGCAAACTAGTTGAATTCTCAACCCCTTATGACCTTAAGAACTAAATCTCAGAAATTACCGATTAAGAGCACATACAATTAACTTCAGAAAAATAAAAGTGAAACATCCAATCATCATTCTACATTTTTTCTTTTCTTGCTTTTGCACAGTACCCAGTTTTAAAAGGTCAGGTAAGCACTGCATAGAATCAGAGAAATCTCTGAGCTTCTTAGCAAATAAGTATGTTGAGGTTACTTCTGGCTTTCAATAAAAGCTAAAAAAAACCCAACCAAAAAACCACAACCAAAACAAAACAAAAAAAACCCAAAACGCAACTTCACTTGCAAATTACTTTTCCCAAAAATTCTCTCAACTGCTACAGCTGCATTCAAGTTAAACACCACCACAGCATACAACATTATCCAGAACCAGAAAGACAGTATTAGTAAGGTAAAAATCATAAATGCTAGAAACATGCCTGTCTTACCAGCTCCCCCTCTGAAATTGCTGCCAGGTCCTGGACCGAAGTTGCCACCACCTCCACGAGCATCACCAAAGCCAAAGTTCCCTGTATCAGTTTAATGTTTGTAAGTAGTGACATTGTGGAAAGTGAACACAAAAATCAACCACAAACCATTAATCATTACTTGTACATACCTCCTCTCCCACTCCTAGAATTTTGAACCTCTTGCATTTCCTGTCTAGAGAGAGCTTTCCTTACTTCTGCATTATGGCCATTGATGGTGTGGTACTTCTGCACTGTAACCATATCAAGTAAGAGGCTATCAGCATTTAACAGGCAACAAGTCAGAATGTCACACTGCCAACCCAAACACATTCTGAATCATATAGAAGAACACAAAATACCCTATGATTTTTAAACAAGGATGACAGTACTTATTTGAAATACATGTTCCCATACAATTCAACAACCTATGACGTAGCAAACATACAGGCAAGTAACTAATCCCATTATCTATTAACACAACCACCGAGGCTGCAAGAATTAATACTATCCAAGGAAAGAGTGAAATTACTTACATACAATTTTATCCACAGGATCATGGTCATCAAATGTAACAAATCCAAACCCTCTCTTTTTACCAGACTGTCTGTCAGTAATGATTTCAATAGTGTCAATTTTTCCATATTCCTCAAAGTAGTCACGAAGGTGGTGCTCTTCAGTGTCCTCTTTAATACCACCAACAAATAATTTTTTCACAGTAACATGAGCACCAGGTTTTCCAGATTCCTGTTAAAAGAACTTTTTAAATTAGCACAAAGAAAAACAATTTCACAAAGCACTATTTTACCAGGATTTCAGGAATAGAATTCAGCTAAACTATGATTTTTCAAGCACTAAGGTACAGCCCTTTTACGAGGCATGACCTTGCAAGCTCATTTAGGGGCCCTTCTGAGAAGAAAGTAACATGGTTACTTGGGAGGTTTTTCCTCCCCCCTTTATGTCAAAGCCTTAAAAGCACTGAAAAATGATACAGATCAACTGTTTGAAAGAACCACAAGTATTTAATAACTTTGAGTATGATGTCTGTAATTGTTTAGAGAGGCATCAGCTTCGTCTGCCCAACTCCCCAACAGCAGTGAACCCACAGTCCAATTGTATCAACATACTTCAACCTCAGCAAATTCACGACTATACATTTTAACTCCATTAAACAGTATACATACAGGCTCCTGTAATTACCTTTTTCCAAATGCTAACCAACCCTGCATTCTGCAGAGAATGGAAAAAGGTAATTACAGTATACATACAGGCTCCTGTAATTACCTTTTTCCAAATGCTAACCAACCCTGCATTCTGCAGAGAATGGAAAGAAAATTGGGATAGCTAACAGCGGTACCAGTGATTACTACTGCCATTTCCCTAGACCTTTGGGACAGCTCATTCAAATCCAGTTCATCACCCCAAATGTATTAAACACCTCAGCCCAGCCTTAATCTGGTTAACCCTCCCAAGAGCTCCTGTGTGGTAAAAGGAACCTGCCTTATTATCCACCCTCGCTCCTCAAGTACTTCTGTGCCACAGTAACCTGGCTTACAGGTTCACCTTGTTCCTGTACACATACCCCTAATTTGTCCCCTGAAGTGGAAATCAAGTATGCCTGGAGCTAAAACCAGCACAAGTCCACAGATGATTCTGTACATCACCACAGGAAAAGTTTCCCAGCTACATTCTCTGTTTTTATGCACCATTTAGAAATACCCTAAAAAGATCTTGGAATAGTCAGAAAGACTGACAGGAGTTTATTAATTTGAGGCTTGTAAGAGGAACTATTCCAGAGAAGTTACTTTGGAATTTACATAATTACAGATATTCAACATAACAGGTCTGCTACAACAGCTTTTAGACCCCAGATGTGTCCCTTGCAGACATGATTCCACAACCAGAATAACATAATAATTCACTGTAATAACAGACATTTATATAAGTGACCAAAAGTGTGGAAAGTAGTGCCCCAACTCTGGGCTTTTAACCAGGTGATTTAAACCCAGGCAATATGAAACAAGAATAAAGCCTAACTGTCTGACCAAAACAGGTATTTTTTAAAGCATGAGAAGCATCTGCTTTCAAAGCCATACTTACCTCTCTAGCCACAGCTCTCTTAGGTTCAACCACTCTTCCATCAATCGTGTGAGGTCTTGCAGCCATAGCTGCATCAACTTCAGCCATGGAAGAGAATGTTACAAAACCAAACCCCCTTGATCTTTTGCTTGCAGGATCCCTCATTACCTAAAACCAATAAAAACATTTATACTCTTTATACCTATCTCACATTAACCTTTTTGCTAACAGTATTTAGAGTGAGAATGTGAGCTTAATTTACATTTTCCTTGATTTGATTTCAAAACACAGCTACAGTAAAGTAGCAGACTCTGTTGAATTAATACATGAGTGACACTGCTTGGAATCAAAGAAATTCAAACCAGTGTTGTCCAAGACTCACTTATCTCAGCAATGCTGCTAGATCAGTGAGGTGCATTTATATTTATGTTCATTTCTGCATAAGAAAAAACATATACATAATTTCTTTAAAGCTTCATGGAGAGCACAGACTTTAAATCTGTGTTATGATTTACTACTCCCAAGACAATTTAGCAGAGAATTTCTACCAGAGCCACCATCTCTGTCAGTGAGATTGATTTAAAATACACACACAAATGTGGTGCTTATGGACATGGTTTAGTGATGAACAAACCTGTGCTGGGTTAACAGTCAATGACCTAAATGGTTTCTTCCAACCTTAATGACTCTATGAAAACATCACAGAGAAAGACATCCTTTTCCAGCTTTAATGAGGCTGCTTACTGCTTACCACAACACCAGCTTTTTGCCAAGTGTTACCAACCGCACAGATGTAATAGTGCTCTGTGTAAGCACTTCCCAATGCACTTTGGCCACTGATACCGAAGTTCAATTACTGAAATCAGTGGTTAGAGATAATCTGGGAGAATTTTACAGCAAACAGATTGTGAATGCTCCCTAACTTGATATATCAAGTTTGCAAGAGAAAAATGTATGCGCCACTACAATGGACTGAACTGTGTATAAACCAACCAACTGTACCACTAAAATCTTATATTCCACCTTTTCTAAGCTATCCAGAAAACAAAGTCCCAATTTAAAATTCCTACACATTCCACGCCATTGCTATGTATTAGTATGCTAAACTTACCACACAGTCTGTAAGCTTTCCCCATTGCTCATAGTAACTCCTCAAGCTTTCTTCTGTGGTTTCAAAGCTTAAGCCGCCAATAAACAGTTTGCGGAACTGTTCCTTTTCCCTCTGCCACAGAAAAAAAGAGTACATTAATACAATTTAAAACAGCTCTCCTGCATTAGCAAATCAGACACTAACCAAGATTTTCTTAAGTGTCAAAGACTTTCAAGCAATACTTATTTTCAAAATGAGACCTGGCTCTTCTAAAGGTTATATCCCTATTAAAGAAATTAAGCAATTTATATAATTCTACAGGTCCACTTTTACAACACAGATTTTTTTAGTCCTTATTCCTGTCTTTCCCTCTAGATATCACACTTGAAGATTTCAGAATATTCCTCTCAAAGACCTATATGAGATGCTTTTTAAAGAAAATGAAAATGAGAACTTTGGGATTTGTTTTTATTATAGAAAATATGAGTTAATTTATACTGTCTGATTCTATCCCAGGTAACATTCATTTCTGAAAACCATTCTCGTTTAAAATGTTCTACATGAATACTACCATACTATTCACCCAAGGCATTATAAGTAAAAATAAATTAAATACATCTAAATATGTTCTATAATAGGTTAACAATTCATATTTTCTCCATAATTGCTAAAACAAATGAAGCCAAGCACCTGTAAAATTCATCTGGGATCCTACACCACTGGAATTGGCAACAAACCTATACACCCTCAACAGGAGCAGTATTAAAATAATACCCTTTAAAGTAAAAATGTGAGTAATACCTATTCATATCCACTAATATCATGCTTTCAGGAAGACTTTATTTCCTTGCAGAGAAATTATCACTGCAATTGTTCAGCAGCGATCTCTTATGCAATGACCAGCGCGTCATAAAAAACCCAAACAAACCCTAAAAAAAACGGATCAGTAATAAGGTATTGCAGTTACTTTCTTGTATTTAGTAGTAAACGAAAGCAGAAAGGACAACCTTCCAACTTCTACCAGTTCAAAACACTTCTATAGTAACTTTTTATACAAAGCAGGCCTCTTAATTGCTTGTTTCTACATACAAAAGTACCACTAGTTCATACATGTAAAAATTTCATGCCAAACAACTAAAAAATGCATTAAGAAGTAGTCCCCTTTCACATATTTATTTGGAATGTTGGAACGTTGTTCTGCTAAGGACAAAAGAACTCAAACCAAATCACTTCAGCTTTATACTGTCAACAAACTTTAAAAATCAAGAAAATCTGCTTGGGTGTTTGGCTGTGTGTTTTCTTTAGTGTGGTGGTTGCTTTCTATAAAACTCAAAGATTGCAGCAGTAGGTGTAATTGACAAACACGACATTATTAACTGTGCAATGGGCATTAAGATAAATTTAAAAAAGAAAACTAGAGAAACAATGAGACTAAGAAAACAAAATACTTCAGTGCACGTATGATTTTAGAAGTATTAAGCCAATCTGCATGTAGACCAATACGTTTTCTGAGGATGTCCAAGGCTGGCCTGGATCGAGATGCATATAATAACAGATGACAACTACTGTAGGCAGTAACAAACCAGGGTTTTTTTCAAATACACCTCCACATTACCAGCTTGACATACAGCAATCTGACAAGGAACTTTCTCCCCTTTCTCCTGCAAATACATACTCTGTTTAAGACTGATAGTCAAAATTTGTCTTGAAAATACTTGAAATGTGCTGTTGGATCTAGGTTTTTTTCTTCTAGGAACACAAAGAAAGCTAGTACTGTCTCCTCCTTGCACAGACAGGCAAAATGAGATGAGTTTAAAAGCAGCAGACACAGGTTTGAAGTAATTTCCTTTCACCTCCTCGCATAAAAGGAACAAACGAAAGCACACTGCATACCAGATCAGTATTTAAAAATCATATTCATCATCTGCCATACTGCTATTTATTAATTTTGATTAGGATGGCAAAGAAGAAATTTTAAGCAACAATACTGCCAAAAAAAGGAAAAAAATCCTCCCTTCAGTTCTACTGCTTCAGAATAGGAGTCACTTGCTTACAGTTTCACAGGTCTGCAAAAGACACTTTTTTCCTATATAATGAATTCCCATGCATTTAATAATACACATTATTATAAAAATATGAGAATCAAGAAAATGTAAGAGGCAGGTAGGATTTTTTCAGTAAGTGTCACGTTTGCACATGAAAACAGCTATAAACTTGCAAAATCATAGGAACTCAAGAAAAGAATGGAATCTATCAGCTGTGACAATTATAAAAATATACTGTATATAACTAACAGACACTGAACACAAAAGTATATATTTTACAGATGCATTTAGGGTCATGCCTTACCCAGAACAACATCTAGGCACACGTCAGAACACAGCAATAACAAAATTCATTACCGGTTCTTTAATGAAAATCACTGTGTGAAAACAGCACATGCTGCTCCACTAACATGCAGACAATCTCTACATGCAGAGAAGCTATTTGTCTTAAATGAGCCAGTTTCAAGAAGCTCTGGTCAGCCTAACAGTAACCTCCCACCAGAGTCCAGAGAGTTCTACCCATCTAAAATTTGTGCTGAAGGTGTAAGATGTACAACAATAACTATCATCATGCCAGTACCCCTTAGAATCCTGAAGGAAAATACTCTTTTGGTAAAGACACAGACACCTCATACCTACGAAGGGCCACACTATAAAAACTGCAGGTAACACCTTTTTCAAGATTTCCCCGTGACAGGAACCAAGCACCAGAGGTAATTTTTACAACCTCTGTAGGATCTTCATCCGTGTGTATGTTAAGCTTTCCTTCACAGGCTTAGAGCAACTTAAACGGACTAGAAAACACATAGCTTTTACTGAAAAATTAATCACCAGAGCAACAAAAAATGTTTTATATAGCAGTAACGTGCGCACACACAATCCACGCTGACTGCAGAATTACGAATTCGGGTAACGAAAATGTTTAACGGAGACAAGCGAGGGGGATCCCTGAACTCCAGGGTTCTGCAACCCCTCAGCGGCTGCTCGCCCGCCGCCATGTGGCGGCAGCGGGAACACGGCGGCCCCGAGCCGGGCGGGGAAAATGGCGCCCGGGAGCAGCCACCACCTCCAGGGAGAATGCTGCAAATTGCTTCTAGCGTGCACCTACACACAGGGTACTATGTCCTCTCCGGCGCCCCTATGGATACCAAACAGCTACAGCTACTCCCCGCTTTGCCCGAGCAATCCCCACTGCTCATCGTAGCACAGCCACGACTCACGGCCAGGCCGCCATTTTACCCCTCCCCCTCGCCACCGCCATTACCCGCCGCGCCGCCTCGGCCGCTCCGCGCCTCGCGGGGACAAGACGACCCCCGACCCGCGGAGCTCCGACTCCCCGTCCTCCGGCGACACCTCAGCAGCAGCGCAGCTAGTAGCCATGGCCACAGGCTCAAGAACGCGCTGTCCGCCATGCGCGGTTACCGCAGCTTTTGCCGCCTTGCCCAGCTGCGCGCCAGCCCCAGTCGCCGCTTCCAGAACCTTCCTCTCCGCAAGGACATCCAGCATCCGCCCCGCGCTACGACCCGGCAGCAGAGCTCGGACTTGCGCGGACGACTGAAGCTTGCTTGTAATTCCCAACCCCCCAAAAATTCACTCCGTCTGTACAAGCAAACGCGTCTCCCTCCTTAAAAGCAAACTATAAATCCTCCCATTCCACGTACCATGTTCTTCATGGTTTACGTATTCCTGTTCGAGAGCACCGTACAACCAGTCGGTAATGGCTGCCTGAGCTGTTACGTAATTTGAAATTCAGCTCCGTGTAGTGTTAGCGCCCTCCTACTCCAGCCCGGGCTCGCTTCCGAGGTTTAATTAATTTAAAGAAAAAAAAAAAAAAAGGCAAAAAAAAAAGCTAGAATCTGGAGTTTAAATATCTCCAAAGGGGCTGCAGTTCTGAATAACGCCCCTACGAGTTTTTATCGTGTAATGAAAAGTCATCGACTCCGTTAATAATGGCCGTCTCCGAAATGAGCCGAAGGAGCTGTCGTCGTCGAGCTTATCCGCTTCGACAGCCGCCGGAAAAAGCCGAACCAGGAATGGAAGCCCATTCGGCTCCCTTCGGTAGTTTCCGGAATCTGCCGCAGCATGCGAAAATGGCGCTCGGCGCCAGCTCGGCAATTTCCGGACAGAAAGACGCAGCAAGTCATCGACTACTTCAGCCAGCTCGGCAGTTTCCGACAACCGGCAGGCTCGCGAGACGTGCCCGAGCGCAGCCGAAACGGCCTCGAACGCTGCTGGCACTGTGTCACTTTTTTTTTTCCAAGGAATTGATAAAAGCCCCGAAGGAGCCCTCGGCGTTAATATAAGTCGGGGGCGGCCGCGCATCGCCCCCCGAAACCTCGCCCTGGCCCCTTTCCCCCTCCGCCCGGGCAGGAGGAAGTGAGAACTACACAGATTTTGGCACAAGCGTGACACATCGCGGGGCCCCGGCGGAGGAAGGCGAACTTCGCCGCAGCCCGCTCCGCTCTGACCCGCACCGTCGGGATCGGGCGTGCCGCCCGCTCCGCCGCTCTGTTCTCCTCCCCTCCTTCATCCCCTCCCTCCCTCCCTTTTTCTCTCTCCGGCGGCCCTGCACGCACCGCGACAAAGGGTGAGTGCTGCCGCCCCGCGTGCCAAAGAAATGGCGCTGGAGCGGCTCCTTTCTTCCCTCCCTCTACTCCCCCTCCCTTTCAGCTTCACCGCGGATCCACCCGCGGATCTCCTGCCTGCAGCGAAGCCTCCCCAGCCGACACCCCCGATCCCTCTGCCCACTTATGAATGAGTTCTTGGGCCCCAGAGCCCCGCTGCTTTCAGAGCCCGCTTCCGTCCCCCCGCCCCTCGCTCACGCCCGGGCCTCCCCGCCGCAACGCGGGAAATGGCCGCGCTCCAAGGGAGGGCCCTTCTAACCGAGCTTCAAATCCATCCCAGCGCTCCTCGCCCGCCCTCCCCGCACCCGGGGGCATCGACCGAGGGCCTAGCTCCGCGGCAGCGGGCAGCAACGGCCCGACGCGCATTCGCAGCGGCGGCCATGATGGCGGCCGCGGCTCCCGGGGTCCGCCAAGCCCGTCCGCTCCACTAGACTTACCCAGTCGCTTTCCCTGTCGCCGCGAGGCATCTTCCTTCTTTTGGACGCCTGGCGCGGTCCTGCGCTCGCCCCGCGTTGGAGAGACGTCTTGGCCCCCCTCCTGTGCCGGCGGCGACGACGGTCGGAGGTTGTAGCGGCTCGCGCGTAGGCGGCGGCGGCGTCGTGCGCTCTGCCCCGTCACAGCCGCCGGCGCGCAGTGCTCGCCCAGCCCAGCCCCGCCAGCCACCGCCGCGCCGCTCCCCGCCCTCCGCCTCCCGCCCTCCCTCTCTCTCTCTCTCCCCCTCCCTCCCTGCCCCCACCCCCCGCCTCAGCCCCCCGCGGATGTCGCTGTTGCTGCCGCCGCCGCTCCTCAGTGCGCGCAGGGCGGGAGCCAGGAGGAGACGGGAGACCCAAGCGGCTGGGCACCATTGAAGTCTGTATCCTTCTCTCTCTCCCTCTTTTCTCTCGCTGCAGCCGCCTCCTTTCACCCCACTCACCCTCGAGTCCCCTTCCCTGACTCCCCTTTCCTCTGCGGCTCGCTGCGGGCCGCCGCGGGGAGATGCGGAGGGCAGCCCGCCCGCCTCCCTCCACCGCTGCTTCTTCCCCACCCCCGCTTCCTTGGCGGTGGGGGGTGACGGGCGGAGCGGGGCTGTCGGGGGATCGGGGCCTCGGCACCCGCACGGGGAGGGAGGGACGCCCCCGGACCAGCGGGCGCTGTCGCCCTGGGGAAGGAGAGCAGCGCCGGGGGCGGGGGCAGCGGCACCCGCGCGGCAGACAAAGCCGGCCCGCCGGCGGTCCCTGCGTGGGCCCGGCCCGGGGGAAACGTGAAGGGGCGGGGGGAAGACGGCGTGGAAGGGGCCCTGTCAGCGACGGCGGGAGCGGCCCGGGGCCTGTGTCCCCGTTACCTCGCCCGGGGCGGCCCCACCGGCCTCATGTGTACCCGCCGTAGGCCCGAGGCGCAGCCGCCCCCAGCAGGCCTCCGCAGGGCTGCCTCTGTTTTCTTGTGGGGGGGGTTGTTATTGGGATTTTGGTGGTTTTTTTACCCATTTCTGTTACCTCTCAAGCGAGGGGACACAAGGCAAGACCTTCGGCACTGGCGCCCTGGCCCCGGCCCTTCTCCCACCTCGCCTACCCCGCTGCCCATGGGACTGCCAAAATCCACCTCCCCTGTCAGGGGAGGATTGGGCGGGATTGCCGAGTCTGGGAGGCTTTCTGGCCTTAAAGGAGTTTTCTGCCTTGTCCAGGCATATGGGGAATTCTAACAGTTCTATAGCTCGCTGCGGGGCGGGGACAATACATGCCTATGGAGCTGCTCGGTATGAGAAATGACATGGAAAAGGGGATGGATTGTGTTCAACGTAATTTGCGTAGGTTAAATGTGTAGTATGTACATCTTAGCTGAGTTAATATTGTTCTAGGACCTTAACTCTTGTAAACTTGAGAATCAGAAAGCAACATTATAGTTGCATTAAGATAAATATTTGCTGTTTATAAGAATTTGCTGCCATGTAAGAATAATGGGTGATTCATTATACCACAAATATGTATTTGTTCCCCATCAGATTTGCAGTTAATATACTTTAGGTATATCTTCAACTGCTAGAATCTGAACTCTTGTTCTGTCTGGTTTAAGGAAATAAGCATCCCTGATGGTCCTCCCCCTTTTCCCTAGAAACATGTCTGTGCTTTTGAAGGCCTTGGGAAAAATCTTTTTTCAACCCTATATACCACCTTGTCAGTATCATTTATCCCGGCTAGCCTAATGGTGCATTACTGGGTTATGCCGGACAAAGTAGTAACCTACTTTTTGTTCTGGATTTAATCCGTCTAAGAAATGTTGTATGCAATGAATACATGGGGTTGGAACAAGGACCATGCTTGTCTTGGGATGCCTTTCTTTGAGTAATGCAAACTTCCTTTTAATTGTCATGCATTTTTCTAGTAAAAGCTCTGCAAGTCTGCAATAAAAATGGCCTCCAATAAAACTACATTGGTAAGTTCATGCACACCTAAAGTATATAAGGATTTAATCAACATATTTTTCTTCAAACTTATAACTTGGCATCTCCATTTAAAAGATACATCCACATCTCCCCTCCCCAGCATTATTCTGACCAAAATTTCAGATCCAGAAAGTAAGGCTACTAGAATGGACATTGTCTTTGGTTTTAATAAATCTGCCATTTCTAAAAAGAAACTTGTTGGGAAAAATGTGTGAAAGGACTCTGCACTATTTCATCTATCCTACAACAGAAAACACTAAGGATTTTTTTAGCCTCCTTTCAGCATACCATGTAATTCATCATACATGTAAAAAATAAAGTCCAAATCATGTACTCATTTAATTTCTCCCAGTATATTTGGAGAAAACTATTTGCCTGACAAAAGGCAGTCTTTACAGATGAAAAGTAACATTATTGAGAAATGATGTGGCATAATTTAGATGCCTTTTGAAATGATTTTTAACAAATAACAGTTTCTTTGAATTTCATAGGAGCAGAGATTATCAGATGTCAACCCCTCCTGGACCATTTTAATGATGCATTCATGGATCTCAAGTCCTCTAAAGCTTTGCTTGACATTAAAATATGGACTCCTAAGGGCAGTTGGTTGCTGGTTACAATTCAACTAATAATGATACATAGTTTCATGAAAGACAGACCTGTAGAAGTATAATGTGAGGTATATCTGAGGTTGAGATGGGGAAGTAAGCAAAAAATATATGTGCACAATTCAAAACTTCAGTAGTAGAAAAAGTGGTTTATAGTACACTCAAAAGGCCTGTTCCTAAATTTACAGAAATGATTACTGAACTCAAAATATATTCAAAATTTGTATTAACTCTTGGCTTAGAAGTTCAATGAAGTGCTTCCTCTGTGCTGTACTGTTTTAAAATATTTCACCATGGTGAAAAGTCTAAACTTTTTGTTAGTAATTGATTGTCCACTTACCCTAATTTGAAGAAGAGGAGTTAGCCAGCCTGGGGAGGGGTGCTTTGGAGAGAGGAAAAAATCTTACGAATGCAGTATTTTTAATCTTTTGATGTTGTTGAGAATTTTGCTGCACAGGTCAGGAAAATCAGTTGTGGTTCCCATGGGAACTATAACTAATTCTGCTTCGTTATATATTTGCATGCAAAACCTAAATGTGTTAAGGGATAGGGTAGCTCTAGAACTGTAATTCCTATTTTCTTACCTTTTGTATGTTAAAATTCTACACTACAGTGTCACATCGGTGTTTTAACCTTGTCCCTCAAAGAAAGATTGATTATCCATACATCTGCATCTGTCATATGACATCTGAATGCAGAAAGAGAAATGAGCTATACATGAGCCTTCAATGGTCAAATGCCCAAGTTACAGCTTACAACATGCAGCCCTAGAGAAGACAGCTTCAAGGGTCAAGTGGACATTTAGTATGCTTTACCTTCTGTCAGGTGTCACAATTCACTTGTGGGCTGAGATTTGCATGGGCTTGTATAATCCCAGAATGTACAGGTTTTTAACATGTTCAGTATTTCTGCAGGCTCTGCAATCAAGTGTTATTTTAATAGGCTTAGGAGTTTGAAGAGCAGTGCTGATGCACAAGACCTAATAAATATCTAATATTTAAAACAGAAGCAGCATACTCTTTATTTTGCTATTTCTTACTGCACTTCAAGAAAAAAATACAGACCCCCATGACATTCATTTTCCTTTGTGGAAGATACTTAAGATACTGAAGTCCTAGAAAGTAAAAAACCAAATTGTTGCTTTGATACAGAAATCCAAAACATTGATCTTTAAGTGACAAGAATTAGTGAAGCCGAAAAGAGTACCAGAAAACAGTCTTCCATTGAATCAAAGAATTTTAGTCCAACGGAGAATACAGATGGAGATGTTCCCCACTTGTAGCCTGCTTGCCTCATCACCAGTAATTATAATGTTATTACTATGGTTATAGTGAGTCTGTCTTTTTCTGTGTTGTCGTTTTTCCCTCTGCTACTTTTATTGTTTGTTTATTTTCCTCATATCTACCCCTTTCTATTTCACACTTCCATTTTTTGAAAGAAGCTGCCCTCATAGAAGCCTTGGACATGTTCATGTTGTATTTCCCTTCAGTATCAGTCTTGCATTCTTTTTCCTGTGGAGGCAAAAAAAGCCAATATGCTTAAGTTACCACTTTTCAGACATGAATGCTGTGGTCAAAATACACCTGGGATATGCAGGCACTTAAAATCTAATTGGAAATACATGCTCTTTTCTCTCTTCTATGCTCTCAAATCAAAATGATTGCCATGTGACATATATGTAGAAACTTACTGTTTAAATGAGAAACTAGAAACTTTCTCTCCTCTTTGTTGTTTGAACCTTCAATTTATGGGTTGCTAACCATAAAGAGTAAAGTATATTGGGGAGGGAGGGAAAAGTTAATTATTAAAAATAAGGGGTACAAAGACAGGGCTTTGGCAAGAGAATCATCTTCCAGTCTTCACTAAAAGAAGACAGTTTTTGTTCTAACATACTTTTTTTTTTTACTTTTCACCATATCAAGACAAAATTCTCTAAAAGTTTGAAAATTTCAAAATTGCAATATTGTCAAACCCACATTAGAGAGGACTAGAGAATGGCTATCAAGCAAATAGAGGTGCTTTGTGGTATTTGCTTGTCTGTGTTGTAGAGGAAGTGCTTTAGTGAGGAATTAGTTCTGTCCACTTTGATTTAGGGTGCTGTGTAACTCTATGTTTTAGGAGTTTAATATTTAGTTTATGGCTGCCAGTTGACAATTTCCTTATGAAGTGCAGTCCAAAATGGCAGGCAAACTGCTTTTGGTCTGCTAGTCCTCCAGAAACGTGATACAACATGATAGGCTTGTTCCAACTTTTTTAAGATTACAAACAAGGAAATTCTGAAATGTGTCCTTCTACTGCTATTTAATTGTGCCTTATTAAACTGGGAATGCCTTGAGGATGATGTGGATGTAATATTTGTTTTAAGAACTTAAATAATATTACCTGAACTATCAAATGTAAACCTTAAAACACTTAAAAAGTTTTGTAAGTTAGCAAAATTCCATTTCTGTGTTAAGTACTGTACTTAAGTGTAGCAGTCTTAAATTTATGCACCTTTGTGACATCTCTTTGTAAGTTACATGGGTGCATGGCTAAGAATGAGAAGGGACTGCAGTAATGGAATGCACCTAGCATGTGTTCTGTTCAATAGTTGCGGGTTATTGTTGTTTGTTTTGCTTATTGTAGCAGTACATCATAAACTTTGCTGCCATCAGTTTCTCCTTGTTTTTTTTTGGAAAAGGTAGAAACCACCTTTTTTTCAGTACCATCCCTTTTCTATTTTATGCATTTTCACAGTTCCCTTATTACTTCTCTTCACTTCTGCCTTGCCCTCTGCCCTTTCACAGGCATAGAGTTAACTTTTAGAAGCTTCCTGATGTTTTGAGCATGTAGCACTGAGAATTAAATTTTTAAGGGGAGTATAGTCACTGAGTATGTGGACAAAAAAAAAATTCACCTTTTTAAAAACTGGTGTTGGGTATCTCATTAAGCAACTGAAAAAAACCCAAAAGATTAACATGTCTTGCTCAGGTTACCTGACCACATGCACTAACATGAAAGGAGTCTGAGCTTCTGGCTTTAGTGTTAAAAAGCCAGTGAAGTAACTGTCAAGAAAAAAAAAAAAAAAGAATAATGTCATTCTGAATTTCTTTTGTAGCACAAAATGGGAAAGAAACAGAATGGTAAAGGTAAAAAAGTTGAAGAGGCAGAGCCTGAAGAGTTTGTTGTGGAGAAAGTCCTGGACAGACGTGTTGTAAATGGAAAGGTGGAATACTACTTGAAGTGGAAAGGATTTACAGAGTAAGGAATTCCCTCTTTTTTTTTTTTTTTTTTTTTTCTGATAGAATGATAAACACCATTGATTTGAAACAACGGTGCAAAGAGGAGATTGGATGATGGACATCCACTTTAAAGAACCTTGAAGGAAGGACATCCATAAATGCATAGTCAAGTGGGACAGTTGAGTGTGAAAATAAAATAGAAGATAATGTAGCTCGTTCATCCTATATAAAATGTTTGAGGACTTTTACCAAGTTCTTAGTGATTGTTCTTTTACCACTCTGATAGAGCTTGTGTCGATAGCTATCAAGGTAAGATAGACTGACAGTTATATATGTAGCAGAATGAATGGTACTTCAGAGTAACAAATCATGCAGAAATGTAAGACTGCAGGCAGCTCTGAAGCAGATAGTTAGCTTATTATTAATTTTCCTGAACTGTTCTCAAATTAAGTGAATTTGCCTGTGGAATAGTTGCCTTCATTAGGCATACTTAAAAGGAATTTATGAGTGTTTTTCCCAGGACTTACATATGTACGTGAAAACTTTACAGTAGACTTAAGGAGCTGATTGTTTAAGAAGGAACGTAGTTGTGCCTCCTTCCAGTGACACTCTGTGGCAGCTTGCTTTACCACCTGAAAGAAGATCGTGCACCTTGAATTTGTGCGTTAATGGTTATGTATGCAGTGATATTATTGTTGCATACCTTCCAAAGTGAATGCATTGCAGCATTGTGCACTCTGGCACCTGAAATGTGTGCAGTGATGTCTGCATAAATGAAAAGCACAATATGTTTAGTATTTGAGGGTCTGATTTGCACTTGTAATAATATGTTATTGTAATGGAAAAAAATTTGTAGGTATCCTGCTGATGTGGTAGTGCTGTGCCAGTATTTGCGCACGAGATGTGTAGTGGTTGTGGGGAACATTCATGGACTTCTTAAAATTTTAGTTAGCAAAATGCATACTCACTGAAACATATGCAGTACCCAGCTCTGCCAAGCTTTGTTCCCTCCTGCAGTCAGTCTACTGAAGGAAACCGATAGTTCTAGGTATAGTTGTGTTCAGTGCTTGGAGACAACTTCAGAGTGTTTCTCATATCTGAAAGCTTTATATATTTATACTTGGGCTGTTTGTAATGACTGCCGTGTACACTGTTCTCTGTAAGTATTGGTGCTCATATAATATTGTTTGTTTTCATGGACAGTCTTTAGAGGAACCAGGGAAGTGAGTCAGTTTAAATGGACAGGCAAGTTTTGGTAGGGTGTGGATTGCTTGTTTCAATTCTCATACCCCACTGAGAACACGGGTGTTAATAGAGCTGCTTTTTGTGTTACCTTCAAGTTAAGAACATAATTTCTCAATACTAGTGGAGCATCATTTCAATCATCAAATGCAGTACATGAAGGCTACAAAAGGTGGCAAGATAAATGTACTTCGGGTTTAACAAACCTACCCTGTATAGTGAGACAATAATTAAGTTTCTTATTTTAAGGGGAGCCATGGGGCTAGTTTTACGTTTTTCTTCTTAATGTAGTTTTACATAAATGTGTGTGTGTATGTTTCAGTGCTGACAACACATGGGAACCTGAAGAGAACTTAGATTGTCCAGAGCTAATTGAAGCTTTTTTGAACTCTCAGAAAGCTGGTAAAGAAAAAACAGATGGTGCCAAAAGAAAATCTTTGTCAGATAGCGAATCTGATGATAGTAAATCAAAGAAAAAGCGTGATTCTGTAAGTATATGTTCATATGTTAAGCTTTTGTTTCCCTGGATCTCTCCCCTACCTCTCCATCCCCCAAAAATCATATTGTGACTTTGAGAGACTGATTGCTGATTTAAAACTGCAAAAATTTCATAGCATCTGGATCTGCAGTTTGAAAAGGGTATACATTCATTGTCATTAATGAGACTGTCCAAATGGTTCGTAAAGGATGTTTGACTGACATGATGTTTAAAAGTTCTTACATTATCACATAACACTTACTGAATAATTGAAAGTAAGACTGGTTAAGAGTTACTAATTAATGGTATTAAATGATAGGTTTATATTAGAACAAAAGGTCCGTGAATGGAACAAAGATGAAGTTCTGGTTTGCTGCCATATTTAGTATGTGATTTTGAATAGGTGAGTGGCAAGATGACAAAATGTGAAAACCAATCAGTTACTTAGATTAGGACCAGACACAATGGTGGAGAAGGAGTAGAAAGGGTGAGTGAAAAAATCTTACCTTTCCTGAGAGGTCTGGATTTCTCCTTCAGTTTAAATGAGTAAACAACTTGACACATTTTGTGCTGATGTATACAGAATAATGCACACATAGTAATGTAGTAATGTGTTCAATAGTTCTCGTTTTCTTCTGTAAACTTTTGGACTAGCAGTTTGAAACCGCTGACACTGCCGATCGTTTTCATGTACTGAAGACAGCCAGCAGTTGGACATGTGGTTACTGTCAAAAAGGTTGGAAGGCATCAGAAAGGATAGTTCATGAATAATACAAAGAATATTTTGCTCTCTGTATAGAGTCAGTTGTTTGGCTTCATCTGGTACAATAGTGGCCACTGTCTCTAAAAGGGTATTGTGAATATATAAAGGAGCTAATACAGGAGATAGTTGTGATATTTTTTGTCACCAGTGTGATGTCAGTGAGCCAAGAAGAGTTGAGGTGTTCCCCAAGGGTGCAGTTTCATTGTTGGTTAAGCCAAGCCTGTTGTTTTGCTGCAAAGGATATGTTCTTTCCACTCCTAGGCATGCATTTTTACTTTGCTGCTTTTGGTTTTTTTTACTGACCATGCTTGTCTGTTTATCTACTGAAATTATTTTAGACAATTTGTTTCATCTATTACGTTTTCAGAAATAAATGCTGGAAACATGGATGTAAAATCCTTTATTATTACCCTATGTCTAAATGGCTTGGCCTGAAGATTGGTCATAAAAAATCCATGTCATCTTCAAACAATAATATGTAATTATAGATATGATGGGGTTTTAAGGCTATATTTTTTTTGTTTTGATACACACACAGACACATACATGTATGTACAAAAATTTCTGTATCTACTACCAAAATAGAATTTTGTCTTAAACTAGATAACCATCTTCTAACTTACTAGGTTGATAAACCAAGAGGGTTTGCAAGGGGTCTTGATCCTGAGCGGATAATTGGGGCTACGGATAGCAGTGGAGAGCTTATGTTCCTCATGAAATGGTAAGTCTTACATCCGTAGTTCTTATCCGTAAAGGGAGGGCAGGCAGCTGCGCTTAGGCTAAAGAGACAACTTTGTTTCAGGAGTAAGACACAGAAGCTGGTGGTCTCCTTATTAACCTTGTATTCTTAGAAAAACAAGCCTTCTGTATTCAGTTAGGACTTAATCCCTCTTCAAAACCCAAAATATCTTTCATTTCTGTTGGTTGAGTTTTACTTTGAAAGGTAATTTCTGATAAAATAGGGAGAAATTGGCATTTGTATGGAAAAACTGAATCTTGGTAATGCTCTTGCAGAGTGAATGGCAGGCAGAAATCTAGTTTTACGTGTTTCAATAAGCAGAAGCCAGCTGCTGGATAGCCAGCTGTTTAACCAAGCATAGTGCCAGCTGTTCTGCATGCATGAAAGTGGAATTGGAAACAACTACGGGAGAAAGCAGAGGTGGAGATGAAGAATAAACAATATGGAGAGGCTTGACATTATGGGCTAGTAAGAGGGGAGAGTGATGTGGGGAGTTTGTGTTGTTGGGAGGGTAGGTGGGGACCAGCTTCATTAGCTACAGTGTTGGGAGAAGGATTTCTTGCTTTGTGAACAAATGGGATGAAATTAGTGCTTCTTTCCAGTGTTGAGAAATCAAGACATTGNCTTACCTTTCCTGAGAGGTCTGGATTTCTCCTTCAGTTTAAATGAGTAAACAACTTGACACATTTTGTGCTGATGTATACAGAATAATGCACACATAGTAATGTAGTAATGTGTTCAATAGTTCTCGTTTTCTTCTGTAAACTTTTGGACTAGCAGTTTGAAACCGCTGACACTGCCGATCGTTTTCATGTACTGAAGACAGCCAGCAGTTGGACATGTGGTTACTGTCAAAAAGGTTGGAAGGCATCAGAAAGGATAGTTCATGAATAATACAAAGAATATTTTGCTCTCTGTATAGAGTCAGTTGTTTGGCTTCATCTGGTACAATAGTGGCCACTGTCTCTAAAAGGGTGTTGTGAATATATAAAGGAGCTAATACAGGAAATAGTTGTGATATTTTTTGTCACCAGTGTGATGTCAGTGAGCCAAGAAGAGTTGAGGTGTTCCCCAAGGGTGCAGTTTCATTGTTGGTTAAGCCAAGCCTGTTGTTTTGCTGCAAAGGATATGTTCTTTCCACTCCTAGGCATGCATTTTTACTTTGCTGCTTTTGGTTTTTTTTACTGACCATGCTTGTCTGTTTATCTACTGAAATTATTTTAGACAATTTGTTTCATCTATTACGTTTTCAGAAATAAATGCTGGAAACATGGATGTAAAATCCTTTATTATTACCCTATGTCTAAATGGCTTGGCCTGAAGATTGGTCATAAAAAATCCATGTCATCTTCAAACAATAATATGTAATTATAGATCTGATGGGGTTTTAAGGCTATATTTTTTTTTGTTTTGATACACACACAGACACATACATGTATGTACAAAAATTTCTGTATCTACTACCAAAATAGAATTTTGTCTTAAACTAGATAACCATCTTCTAACTTACTAGGTTGATAAACCAAGAGGGTTTGCAAGGGGTCTTGATCCTGAGCGGATAATTGGGGCTACGGATAGCAGTGGAGAGCTTATGTTCCTCATGAAATGGTAAGTCTTACATCCGTAGTTCTTATCCGTAAAGGGAGGGCAGGCAGCTGCACTTAGGCTAAAGAGACAACTTTGTTTCAGGAGTAAGACACAGAAGCTGGTGGTCTCCTTATTAACCTTGTATTCTTAGAAAAACAAGCCTTCTGTATTCAGTTAGGACTTAATCCCTCTTCAAAACCCAAAATATCTTTCATTTCTGTTGGTTGAGTTTTACTTTGAAAGGTAATTTATGATAAAATAGGGAGAAATTGGCATTTGTATGGAAAAACTGAATCTTGGTAATGCTCTTGCAGAGTGAATGGCAGGCAGAAATCTAGTTTTACGTGTTTCAATAAGCAGAAGCCAGCTGCTGGATAGCCAGCTGTTTAACCAAGCATAGTGCCAGCTGTTCTGCATGCATGAAAGTGGAATTGGAAACAACTACGGGAGAAAGCAGAGGTGGAGATGAAGAATAAACAATATGGAGAGGCTTGACATTATGGGCTAGTAAGAGGGGAGAGTGATGTGGGGAGTTTGTGTTGTTGGGAGGGTAGGTGGGGACCAGCTTCATTAGCTACAGTGTTGGGAGAAGGATTTCTTGCTTTGTGAACAAATGGGATGAAATTAGTGCTTCTTTCCAGTGTTGAGAAATCAAGACATTGAATTGACAGTTGCTGAGAGTTAGATTTCTTAAGGTGATGGGATAAGAAGAAGGTTGGCTTTCCACAGACTTTGAGAAGGGCAGATTTTCAGAATGGAGTCAAAATGAGTGATCTCCTGAGACATGATTTGTCTTGGGTTGTGCCTAGGCTGCTGAAGATCGGTGCTGTGGGAGATTGTCTCCCTCTCTGCCTTCTCAAATTTTCTATAAATTTTATGTGAAACTTAGAAAAGTTGCAAAACAAAGATCGTGAGAGTTTGAATTTCTGTAGTGATAATAGGCAAAAGCAAACACAGAGGCCTTTTTTTTTGTTTAGTTCAATTGTAGTTGATTAGTTTTTCATAACTGGTCTTAGGTAGCGAACATAGATACGAGTTTGTATGCACAAAGCTGACTTAAAGGCAGCATACACTTGAAAATGAAATCTGAAGCATGTCAGACTGGCAAGCTTGCTTTCTTACCCCAAGACAGCATCAAGAATAACAGTATGAAATACAGGAAGTTACTTGCATAAACACTAAATGTAATTTGCATGTAGCTATCAACTCTTAAGATTGGTCCTATTGATTTTTAAGTCTTACTTTGAAGCTTTGATTAATCTTTAAAAGACAAAATTAACCAAGTTTTTACTTGTTCCATTACATGCTGCTGTATGTAACCTTATAACTGATTCCCTTTGAACAGCATTTTCCTTTCAAACAATAAAACATGGGAAGGGAAGAACAATGGAGCTATGAAACGCTCGTCATTACTATTAGCATGGAAAGTCTTGGTAGCTTTAGTGAAAGGTATACTGGAAACTGATTTCTAGCTGACCTTCTTTTCAGAACTTAGGACTTATCAAGAGCTGCTAAATGTTTTGAAGTACTTACTATTAATTTTCTTAAATCCTGCTCTCTTCTACATCAGGAAAGACTCTGATGAGGCAGATCTGGTGCTGGCCAAAGAAGCTAATGTGAAGTGTCCTCAGATCGTAATCGCTTTTTATGAAGAACGGCTAACTTGGCATTCATGCCCAGAAGATGAAGCACAATAATTGTTTGCATTGCTTTTTTTTATATATATCAGAATATTAAAACCTGAAATTTGATTTATTAGCAATGTGAGAAGCATACATTCTAACAAGTTTCAAATTTGATATTTTTTTGAAGTAGTATGTTTTGCATCAACAGCAAGTAAATAAAAGCTTTCTGCAACTTGTTTCATTTATCACAAGAGAGCATTTGATACTACTACTTCCTCCATATTAGGTAAAAGGTTTTATAAAACATTGATGAACTTCCATAGTTATTACAGAATCATAATGAATGTCTAAACAAACTCACAGATGTTTTGTAGTCTTCTATACTATTGATGTGCATGTATCTTCTTTACCCAAACCTAGCCCTTTAAACCTGTAGGGTCATTCTTTTTAGTATTTGGGATCACTTGGTCTTAAGAAGACCAGGTGAAAACTAACTTTGTAGTAATTTGAATGTTATCAGACTGTATATTGTTTACTTTATTGTAAATACTGGTGAACAGTGGTCAATAAAATAGTTTTATATTCTTCCTTTATACTGATAGGCTGTGACTCTTTTGAAGCGGGGTATTTCTCAACTTTTGATATGTTTAACTCAATTTGTAATATATTTAACTGTTAGTTGTTTTCTTGGGGGTAGGTTGATTATTAATATTACCCCACTGCTACTCTTATCACAATACTGGACAAGTACCAGGCTTTGATTATTAGTTGGGGGTTTTTGTGAATACTGCCTGAGACACGGGGTTTTTTCAGTCAGGAAAAAATTAATTTTACAGGAAGGGCCTGTAAAATTAATATGCTTTGGGTACCCCTGTAAGTCACAGATATCAACCACATGACTTAGGTACAGCAGTTAGTCACAAGGCCAAGTAGCCTCTGCAGGCATACTAGGAAATATTTGAGATGTATTGACAATATTAGCCCTTGCTCTAATTTCAGGTCTTAGTAAGAAGATATAGTGAACTCTAGGACTGGTTCAGATGGAATTATTCTTCAGGCCATCACCTGAAGAATACTTACATAGCTCAACTTTTAAAGTGGAATATTTAAATGAAGATACTTAAGTCATATACTTGGCATAAAATACTTCCTTTCTATTTCAGATTGAATTTTAAAATTAGCCCTGTAATCAGCTGCTTGGAGAATACCTTCAGAAGGGCAGAAGTAAAGGGTGGGGAACTCAGGAAGAGTAAAGTTGCCATTCATCTTCTCAGTTGCTTTTATCTGCACGCCATCTTTTCTTTGTGTTTTGACTACCATAGTATAGTTTGCCTTAAGTTGTGCTTATATGTCACATATGGCCATGATTATTTCAGAATTACCCTTAATTTATAGTTTTGACTAAAAAATAATACTGCAGGACACTGTAAGTGTCAGTAGACTCACAGAATGGTTTGGGTTGAAAGGGATCTTGAAGATCATCTAGTTCCAACCTGACTGCCATAGGGAGGGACACCTTTCACTAGACCAGGTTGCTCAAAGCCCCATCCAACCTGGCCTTAAACACTTCCAGGGATGGGTTGTCAACAACTTCTCTGGGCAACTTGCTCCAGTGCCTCAAAACCCTCCGAGTAAAAATTTCTTCCTATAATACCTAACCTAACCCTATTCTTAGTTTGAAGCCATTTCCTGTCACTACATGTGTTTTTAATTCCTCTCCAGCCTTGTAAGCTTCCTTTAGGTCCTGAAAGGTTCTCTAAGGTCTCACTGGAGCCTTCTCTTCTCCAGGCTTAATAATCCCAACTTTCTCAGTCTGTCTTCACAGGAGAGGTGCTACAGCCCTCTGAACATCTTTGTGGTGCTTCTCAAAGGTGAGACAGTTGGGATTGCCTGGGTATGTCTTTTCAGAAGACTAAAAAAATATGGATATTCCTGGAAGCTCATATTGTGTGCATAGCCTGAAGAGTGAAGGAAGGAATCCAGTCTGTGCTTGATGTTCCTTTGGTACTGTTTCACAAATCATTGCTATAATTATTTGTCCTTTCAATAACCATTTATATTTTGAAACAAAGCCTGTCACCATAGATCATCTACTTACAGTTGTGATAGCAGTGGCTAAACTTGCTATGTGAACTTTTCCCTAAAGATTTTTCCTTACTTGTTTTGGGCAAATTTCAGTCTCTATTTGTAGCTCTAGGAAAAATCTGATATCCCTGTTAACATGGGGTCCCTTGCACCAGATAATGATAATTTCCACACTTAACTAACTAACCTCTCTGGCCTGTTCCTTAGACAAATCACCCCGACTTTGTCACATGTTTAAGCCTTCTACATGGTTCATGGCTTAATTTTTGGGAGACCTGTAATAGGAATATTTGTACACCTACATGTATACAGGATTCTGAAATCCTTGCTTTTTTATCCAGTAGCTTGATAAACACATGGGCTAAAGAGGAATTGCAAAGCAGCTTGTGTTCTGCTGCCAGTTTCTTCAGTATGGAGTGCTTTGTAAAGAGTCTTAAAACTGTTACTGTACAAGTTGCATTTTACTGCCTGAAACTTTGCAGTTTCTGTCAGTCGTTTCAATTGTGGATATCAAGTCTGTGTGAAGTTGCTGATTTGAAGCAATACAGGTTAAACAGTTGGTTTTAATTACTGGTTATTGTTAGTGGTAGACAAAGATTTTTGTTGAGAGGATGGTTCTCCTCAGTTTGTAACCCTTAAAATACAGATTTGTAACTAGATATAGCTTTTTACACTATATTTGGCTCTTCCTTCTGACTGAATAAAAATACACTGTATTCACTTTTAAACAACTTTGCAGCTTGTTAGACAGTTCTTTAGATTGCTGATTTTTTTATGTTATGATGGTAAATACGCTGACTGGTATTTGTTTCCTTTTTTTTCCTCCTCACTTTGTGTCAAACTGAGTTTTTCTAGTAACGAAATGCAACACTTAAAAGTTACAAGTTATGTAAAGTTATGCTGAATGTGCTGCATACATAGGCAAAAAGTTAACAAATGTTATTAATTTAAAATTACATGATTAAATAAATGAGATATCTTCTGTAGTTAGTTGAGTTGTGCGGAGGTTTCTCGTCATTGTCTCCTTTCTTATACCAAACCAAATGGGTTTCAGACTGTCATTTTGTGATTGCTCTGTGTTAATGCTGCTATCCTGAAAAAAGAAACATACCACAAAAATCCCAGTTGTGCTTGCTCCAATGCTTCTCACTCTGGCTGAAGAAAATACTGAGGTTAAACGTAACCAGGTGGTGCTAGGTTATGTAAAATTGAGATCATGAGCAGTTATGACATCATCCTCTTATAGCCTGGTTCCTGCTTTTTTGCTAGGAAAGAATAAAACTCGTACTTTGTAATTAGTATTGTATTAATTGCAAATTTATCCAAGTAATTGCTGTTAAATTGAAGAAAACAAATACAGTACCTGCAAAAAGCCATTAGCATTGCAAGTGATTATTATCAGTTCAGCACAAATGGATTCTGCATGCTTTGTGGTAATCCTTTTAGATTTATGGTACAGTTCTCCTTAAAACTGTTTGGCAGTTTCTTAGCAATTAAAGTACATTTAGGATTTAACATATGTTGTCATAACTTGAAATGTAACTAGAACTATATTTTTCCTTTAATTGCAAATTATCTTACTTGCTTACCTGAATTGCGCTCTTGCAGCATAAAGGATTGTATTCCTTTCCTATTCTAAGACCTTCCTTCAACATTCTCTGCATTCTCCTTGCCATTGGTGTCCTTCTCTTTCTGTTTAGTCTTCTCAAAATGTCACCTTTTATTCAACTCTTGAATTTAACTGCTTATGTTAAGACGTGTACTCTGCTGATAGAGGCTTCTAAACTTGGCCTAGTAGCCAAGCCAGATGCCCCCAGATTTGTTTCTGAGGTGCCTCTCCTGAAATGAAAAGTTGCTACACAGACCTGCTGCAGCATAGAAGCTGAAGCGCAATACCATGGAAATAGGGCTGTGTGGTTCCTGGAACAAACTGTCACAGGATCAAACAGAACCATGTTATTCCCTCTAAGTTTATAAAGCTAGGTCTCTACCAGCTCAAGGAATTGTGCTTTGTTTTGCAGAGTGAATATTCAGACTAGCTCTTGTGGGGTTTACCTGACTGATAACAACTTTCACAGACAGTTTCCACCTGACAGTGTTTTCCTATTCTCCCAGTCTTTGGTTGTGACAACACTTGAGGGCATGCAGCAGTGGAGCTAAAAGTGTTCGGTAGTACCTTCATCTCAGCAGGACCAGGAAAGAGTTGCAGAGGCTTTGTGCTTCATTCCTGCTCCTTCTTCTTGGCACAATCCCAGCCATCACTTTGGGTAATACTCCATCCTTTTGAAGTTTAAATGGAAAACTTCCATGTCCCAAAATGCCTGTCAGGGACTCCTATGAAAGCATTCTGGGCTCTGTTTTCAAATAAATGATAGATAGTTTAAGCTAGAAAACTAATGAGTTATGCCAAGCAAAATTGAAACACTTGTCCCAGAAAAAAGAGCCTGCAATTGTTCGTCTGATCCAAGTAGAAATGGTGTTTTTCTTCCTTGTAAAGTGCTGTAGCATTTTTTAACTTGGTGAGACAACTGGATATGATTCCCAGGGCTCCAGATGGCACCTGCCAGATGGAAGCTCATATTGCCTTAAGATGCCGGCGTTGATGGCATGGTGTTGGAGAACATAATAACCTTTTGTGATGGATTTTCTTACTAGGTAAAGTGTTCAAGTACTTGCATGCATTGCAGTGTCTGCCAAAATATTTTAATCTGGTGAAAAGGTCACCCTTCTGGGGATGGGATGGCAGAGTTTGGTTTCCTTTTTTTCCTTGATTGAATGTACAAATCCCTCAGATTTGCCTAGATCAGAGGAGACATCATTGGCTTCTCTATACAATTTCTCCTTCCCAGAAATGTCCAGGTGCATTGCTTTGCACAGATTTACAATTTGAAATTTGTATGTAGTTTTGCTGTCAAATCTTTTTTGAAAAGCACTGGGCATTGTTGCCTGAGCTTCTATAAGCAGGATCAACAATCAGGAAGTTCTGTCTTTATAAAGAAAAGGCATGTTAAAAAAACTTCGAATCAAAGAATCATTTAGGTTGGAAAAGACCTTTAAGGTCATTGAGTCCAAACATTAACTCAGCACAGCCAAGTCCATTGCTCAATTATGTCCCTAAGTGTCACATATACACATCTTTTAAATACCTCTAAGGATGGTGAGTCTACTACTTCCTATGGGCAGCCTGTTCCAATGACTGACAAGCCTTTCAGCAAAAAAAAAAAAAAAATTCCTAATATTCAATCTAAACCTCCTCTGGTGCAACTTGAGGCCATTTCCTCTCATCCTGTAACTTGTTTGGGAAAAGAGACTGACCTCAACCTAGCTACGATCTCCTTTCCAGCAGCTGTAGAGAGTGACAAGAGCCCTCTGAGCCTCCTGTTCTCCAGGCTAAGCAACCCCAGCTCCCTCAGACACTCCACATAGGAGTCACTCTCCAGGCCCTTCCCCAGCTCTGTTGCCCCTCTCTGGACTTGCTTCAGCACCTCAGTGTCTTTCTTGTCATGAGGGGCCCAAAACTGGGTACAAGATTCAAGGTGTGGCCTCACCAGTGCCCAGTACAGAGTGACAATCACTGCCCTGGTCCTGCTGGCCATGCTATCCTTGATCCAAGCCAGGATGCCATTGGCCTTCTTGACCACCTGGAGGATGTGGAGGCTGAATGAAATGTAGTATCACACAATTTTAAGTGGAGCACCACCACCCATCCAGAGCAAAGATGAATTATGTCTTTTTGGATGGAAGATGAGCAGATTACCTTATTCTCAGCTTGAAAGTATTTTAAATTCTAGAACTGAGAAATTTTTTTCACACATTTAAAGGCACACGTCTGCTCTGGGAAACCATAATGAAAAGAAGATGGTGGCAATTTTTTTTCTTCTCAACAAATTCTTAATTAAATTATTTCAATCAGGAGTAGTCTCTTTTTTTAAGGAAGTCACTATTTTTTTATCATATTCTTCTAGAGACCACCTTTCCCCTTTTGTGTCCATCTCTGCCCCTGTGTGCTGGACAGGCCTGGTGTGTACAAAGCAGAGAGCTGCTGTCCTGGATGGACCCCTCACTTCTTCAGCAGAGTTTGTCGTGCATAATTCTGGGCTTAACACTGCATAACTATTCTATTTTATTCATAGAATCACAGAATGGCCCCAGTCAGCTGGGTTGGAAACCTTAAACGTCACCTAGTTTCAGTTCCCACACTATAAACAGGGGAATTTGTCTTTCTTTCACTAGACCAAGTTATTCAGAGCTCCATCCAACCTGGCCTTGCATGCTTCCAGGGATGGAGCATCCACAACTTCTTGGAGCATTCTATTGCAGTGCCTCACCACCCTCACAGTAAAGACCTTGTTCTGTTCTATTCTCTTCCCTGAACTCACAATTAGTTTAATAAAAATGACACCATTATTTGTTTGAAATGCCAGGGGTTTGTCAGTTACAAAATCCACATTCAAGAAGACAAATCAAAAAGGTTACAAGTGGAAATAGGGTTTTATTTTTCTGAATCTGTTTCAGAGTTGATGCTCACAAGTATTAAAGCAATGTGCATGTGTGGTCAGGCAGGCTTGTAGCATTTCAGAAATCTCTTGCATTTGTTGCAGGGAGTGTTTATAAATTTGCAGGTGTCAATTAACATTAATATGTCCAGTCTGGTGGTTTACTTGTTGCATTACTACTTGAATGGAACACTTCATTGATGGTTGCTAAATTCCATATTGTTGACAGATCAGTAAAGCATTGTGACCCAAATTTGGTTTAAAGCTCTGTGGACTGAGCAGGTTTTCCCTGCAAAATCAGAAAAAACAAGAGTTTAAAAAACCTCATCTAAGGATCAGGGTTCTGTATAGAAGGCAGATATTTAGAGAATGATAACAAATCACTCTGGCAATGTTGTTCACGTTCTTGAAATGCAGAATGACAGTTGATCTCTCCCCCAATAAGGCTTATTTCTTGAGTGGCCTTCAGAGGAAAAGGAGGAGTCACTGTTGTTGGAGATGTCGCTGTAGGCTGCAGAAGACAGCCCCAGCTGGGCTTCTATCTGAAATGAGAAAATTTTTGTGCTTGTTTGAACTAACTGTTCTTTTAGGCACAACACCTTTATTCACATTTAAAACAACAGTAGAAAATTCTACTGTCTCTGCCAACTCCTGGAACAAAATAAGCAAAATCACCTCTCAGAAACCACCGGGAAAAAAATACATATACACAACTACCCACATCTCTATCTATTTATATATCTACATCTATATCTATATATCTCTACCTATGTATCTAGATCTGTGTATCTACATCTGCATATCTAGATCTCGATATAGATGTCTGTTCCCATCTGCTGGGCTAGTGCAAATAAACCCTGACATTACACAGTACTCGTAAGTCCATTTGAAGGTGTGTGCTCAGGACACCACTTCAACACACCAGCACTGCAGCCAAGGCAGAGGGAAACAAGCTGGATGGAACTGCAGCAGCATTGCTATTGCAAGATAGGAATGTAATTAAAAGCAAGAAATAGGAGAAGCCGTGAAAGGGCATGTTGCTGATTCATGCTACATCCTGAATTGGTTCTCAGGGAAAAGGCATCCCCTTCTCCACAATTTTTGCAGCTACTGAATCAGTTTTGCACATGGAGTTGCACACCAGTTCTACATCGTCACAGGCAAGGAGCTGTTACAGAAAATTGGGTGAGGTCTAATGATTCTACCCGACCCTGCTGTAATTCAAGACTCTGTTCAGTGGATTGTTTACCATCATTTGAAATTATTGATCTGAAACAAAGAAACCCTGCAAAAAAGCATGACTTAACGTTTCAGAAAAGCTTGTATTGCTGAAATCATAGATACATGAAGGAACCTTCTTTGCGTAACAAGGAAGTAGTAGTTTTATTAATTAATTTTTAATCATATGAACAGAGTTGCAGTTTGGGTTTTCAGTTAATTTTCATTTATTTGATTAGTTAAAAACAAACAAACAAAAAACCCAAATGCAGACGTACACCTGTAAAACTAGACAGGAGAAACTGTTCACCAGGGCAAGGAAGGCAGCCACCTTATATGCTGAATCTTTAAATTTGATACTCCAACAGTTGTACTAAACCATATATCCTGTGAAGGCAGTAAAATCAGAGATTCAAGGGAGAAACAGTATCTCACATTGTTGACACCGACATTCTGCAGTTGTTGCAGGAACATGACTGTCTGTTACTGAGCAGCATTTCTGATTATTCTCTATGATTCTATCTACTGCAGCTGATTAATCTGAGGTTTTAGATGTTTTTGCTAAATATCTCTTGCTTTTGACATGTCACAGCATGGTCGATTTTCTAGTAAATGCATTTCTCTGAATTCAGGATTTTGTATTTGGCAACTCCCCTATTTCTCTCACTGCAGTGTAAAATCTGACAAAGAAATAGGTCAGTGCAATTCTCTGGATGCGGAAATTTAAGGCAAGAGATACTACAAAGATACATCTGAGATGTATGTAAGGGTGAATAAAGAGTTTAATAATTTGCTTCTTTAAGAAATCAGGAATTACAAATTTTGATTTTCAATATAATTCTCAGTGATGTTGGCCCTAATAGACTAAGTTGCAAATTTTCAAGTATTCCGTAACTTATGTTAGAAAAGCAGATTTTTTTTCCTTTAATGACAACAAAAAGCTAATTTAAATTAGTTAACTACAGTTAAACACAAATAAAACAGGAAAATACTGAGAAATATATAAAAGCAGTTCTCAGCTGCAGAGAACAATAACACTTGCTACTACAATATTGATTTGTATTGTCTTTTGCTGTCCCATAGGCAATAACGATTTCTCCTTAGTGTGCACATGCTATGGTCAGCAAGCTAAAAATATCTCTCATTTTTGTGGACAATCTGTTTCAAAAGAAGCCAAGAGAATGTCACCAATCAAGATAAATACAGTTATGGAGGCTACTGTATAGGAGCCAATATGTTCACACAGGTTGGACAACAGAAGGCTGCTAAAATGCATTTTATTATTCCACTGTCTGCAGTCCAAAGGCTTGACTTTCTTTACTCCACCTTTTAAATTACCAATCAAAAGTCAGGCAATGAATTGTGACTTTGGTTTTCCCAGAACCACCAAATGCTCTTTGTACTAAATGTATTGGGAAGGTGAAGAACTGAAAACCTATTTACTCCTTCAGTCATCAAGCACCACAAGAAGCCTGGACAGGACACATTTCTGTTGAACAAAAGCCAGGTGAAACAGTGTGCAGGCAGCACGCTTCCAGTCAGCTGAAAAATGCTTGTGTCCCGACAGTGTTAATAACCATTGTATTAATGATCCAGTGGAGGTGCTTGACACTTTTGCTTGTACGGAATAATAGTATTTCATCTGGTAGTTCTTAGATAAATAGCAGAATTCATGTGCTTCCCATTGAAATTCTGCTGTTTCTCTAAACTGCCACAGATGTACAGGTGGCATGTCTCAGTATTCTGCACATCACTGCTTAGAAAACCTATGCTATTCCCTCAATTTAGAGAAGAACCTGGTTAACTCTATCTTTTTTTGAATGGGTTGCTGACTTACAGCTGATTTTACTCCTTCAGGGGCAACGGAGAACATAATTGCTAGGTTTAATCATTTAAACATGTGGTTAGGTATGAGACATCATTTAAATATCTCAGGTGTTGCTGCTTTTATTTCAGCTTCTGCGGCTAAAACACCAAACTGCCATGGGTAGCAGTGGCGGTGGTTCAGTAGATGGCACTCCAGCCTGGGAGTCGTGTTGTTGCCTGCACCCAGCCCTGTCAGTCCCCAGCAGGTGGAGTGGCCGTGATGAGTGACGAGGAGATGATGGGGAGCCACGGGGGACCTCGGAAAACACCTGATTGTGCACGGTGTGAATGGCGTCGTGGTCTTGCAGGGAGTCAGTCATCCTTGTGCCGTCCTGCTGCTGACCCTCCCATGAGTTCATGGCTAAAGGGACCCTAAGCTCTTGTGTTTTAACAGCAGATTGCTGCAGTCTTTTCCTCCCCTTTCAGAAAGCTGCTGCTGGGGGGCTGATGTTTGGGTTTCCCCACATAACTGCAAAGAATTCATGGCCTGTGTTTTATTCTGCAATGAAATACCTTTTGTCTGCCCTACTCAATGTGTTTTACAACCTATAAGAATACTAAAGAATACTAAGAATACTAAGAATACTAAACTTGGGGTCAAACTAACAATGTACCCCTTTTTCCATGTTGAGTGCTCCAGAGTAAATCTGCTGCTAACGTTCGGGGTGCCATAATCAAAATACCGTGCACCATTTTTCTGACAGACACTAATACTGAACTGTTCTTCATATTGGCCCTTATCCTGGTGGATGACTTCCAAGAGTTGGAAGATGGGCCTTTGAGTAATGTGGTGTAATGGAAAGTGTCCCTGCCCATGGCAGGGGGGGTGAATTAGGTGATCCTTAAGGTCCCTTCCAGACCAAACCATTCAGTGATTCTATGATTCCATGCCACTGTGACATAACATATGGAGAAGGGGGACCATGAAAGCAGCTGTTTCTGTATGGCCATCTCCTTGTGAAGGTCCACTCAGGATGTGCTAGTCCCAAGAATGGAATGGCAAGCAGTGGCCGAAGAATTTCAGAGACGAATGATGACTTCCCTCAAGATGGCTTCAGATACTGACATCTCGTCCAGGAATCTAATTATGTTCATTGCTTTCTAGTGACTGATCTATTTGCTGCCAGTAGTTCAGCAGTCAGAGCTCCTGTCATGAAGATTAGTGCCTCCATTAAGAGGATGTTGTGATCATTTAGGGGGAAGTAAGTGAACCAGGGGAATAAAGATAGTAATGTAAATATTCGATATTAACTGCTTAAGTATGGGTCAAGGCTTGAATAACGAGATCTTGATTTTCTGTATCTCATGGCAGATATGCAAGATCCATGCTGAAGTTTGTAAACGCATTTTTAGGATGAATGACAACTAAATATTAAACTTAAATTCAATAGCTATGTAAAATGACATGGATTAGAACATTAAAATCCCTTATGAAAGATATTGTAAAGGACTATTTTAAACTACCAACAGTTCTGATGAAAAATAACAGCTTCTCAAGCTGATTTGAGGGGAGTCAGGGTTGCCTTCCTGCTTGTGATTTCATGGCTGCGTGTCACACTGGTGGTAGTGTGATGTCCTAAATATATGACAATTTGCTTCATTGGCTTTCAAATGGCCTAATTGAACATTTGGGCAGGAGGCAGAAGCTGTTTAACCTCATCCAGGACAGGTGTGGAGTGGTAGGAGAGAGCAGATATGGAGGAATGCAGACCAGCTGTGCACAGCAATGTGCAGTCTGCCTGCTCTGCATATGTGCAAGAGCAACAGAAGAACCAGAGCAAACGGTGATAAACAGAGATTTGGAAAACTTCTCAACAGTTGGAAGAGTTCCCTCTGCAAAATGCAAATATTTCAAATTGGTTAAAAGATTATGCATTGATAAATCACTATCTTTCCAAGAAAGATGTAGTGCTAAAACAGCACCTTGAAGCAGCACCTACCGAAACATTCCTGTTCCCTCTGCACACCACTCACACCCTACAGCATGTAAATGCTGGACTAGACTCACAGAGCTGACCTGCCAATGCAAGGCTGAGAATCCAGCAAGGCACCTGAAGAAGAACATTGAAAATAAATAAGAGCACTTTACACATATAGATAGAACAATTGAGTATATACTGGGGATGTTATGTGAGAACAAAAGACATGGAGCAGCATTTTTTTTATACAATTGCAAGAAACCCATAACACCAATGCCATCACAGGCTTGATTCCTAGTCCTTCACTCTGATGAATATAAACTTCTCTCAAAATAAGCAATGCTGTATTTTTTAAAACGAGGCAAATTTATTTGATAGTGCTTTGAAAAAGCAGAATTGAAGTTTAAGGCAATACTAAAGCTTGAATTAGCAGAGGACAATGTATGTACCTAGAGACATCAGCACTGAAGTAGATTTCAAAGACAGTTGCAATCTTAAGAGACACTCTCTCTTAGTGGAGAAATGAGGCTCAAACATTTGGACCCAAACTGAGGTTCAAACATCCCTCTCTTTTTTATCACCCTTCATATTCCTTGCCACCTGAAGCTGCTCATTTAGAACAGCTACAGACAGCTCACTGCTTGTGTCTATTTTGAATAAGCACAAAACCAGATCCAACTTCATCTTTTTGTGTATGACACAGCCACATGTCATTATTAAGACAATTTGGCAAGGTCTCACTTGAAATTGGTATGCCTGTTTCCTGTACTTAGTGAGAAATTAATTCTGTAGTTGCTATGGCTGGTCTGAGTAGAGATCAGTATATCAAGGCCTGGACATTGCAGATATGAATGAATACATGCTCTGCAAAGGCAGGTGAGTGCTACAGGTAAAGAGGAGTTGCTTATGTAGTCTCTCGAAATCTCAGTTCTCCCTGTTCCCCAGATATCACACAATGTTTCTGTAATCAGAGTATAATCACTGTAACAGCAACAGCAAGCCCAACTACCATGCTCTCCATTCACACAGGAAAAATGCTTCTTTATTATTTCGTTTTGGTTTGGCTTATTAATACAAAAACTTTCTAGGGAAAGAGAGAAATAATTGCAAAAATGCTTCTGGTTTCCTGCTTAACTGTGCTAATGAAGTGAGAGGACACAGCACAGTGCAGCATGGAAATAATTACATGAAATCACAGCAAGTGCATAGTGGAGTTCCACATCCCAAACTGAGATGAGACAGGAGGTATTCCAAATCTCCCTAGGAATATTGCAATGTCAACAAAACTGAAGGTCAGGCCAATGAGTCTTGTAAAAATGTAACTAAGAAATTCACTCGTCCCATATTATGTTATCATCCAACATTGGTAATGTACAAGGTAGTTAAAAAACAAACCCAAGTGGTTTAAAATTTGGAATCAGAAAGAGGAGATCAAGCCATAGGTGGAAAGTAGAGTCAATCAAATACCTAAAGCCATGTCTAATTAAGTAACACATTTCAGATAGATCTTGGCATGAGCTTTTTTGGCCATGTAGTATAATTTTAAAACCTCACATGAGGACATTAAGGGCAGACAAAGCAATGATCCACATCACAGAACTTGTCTACACAGGAGAGAGCTAAGAATAACCACTGCAGAGTATCTGTTCTGCAACAGCTTTCCATGGGGACAATTTTTTTTCACTAAGTATGCATTTGTGTGGTTTAGCTGACCATGAGAAGTGAGCTGTGTTAAAAGCAAACAAAAGCATCCATCATGGAAAATAAGAACATCTTCTTTAGGAACTGGTACACCACAGCTTCTGGGCTCTCAATTCTGCACTTCAGATTGTTCCCCAGTAACCACGTTACACGGATCAATCCAAAGTGCACTACTTCTTCACTGTAAATGTAAAAAAATGAAGGAAATGGAGCAATAGACCACATGGATTCATAATGCTAGTCAGAAGCTGCTTGTGGTGCTGAGCTAGTGCTGTAACTCACACATGTAGTCCCACAAAGCCCAGGCTGCCAACTGCAAAGAAGCAACAAATGTCCAGCACCACTCACACCCTACAACGTTTCTTTGGCTGTAAATGGCACTGCAGATGTTTCTCAGACAATCAAGAAGCTGTCTCAAATATACTAGTGCACACAGTGTAATCCATATTGTAAGTTCAAATATTACACAGATGTGATTGTTTATTCCATGTAGATTTTAGACTGAGCCTGAAAAAAGTAGCAGCTCTTCTTCACTGCAATAACTTCAAGCCAATGGATACACTTTTCTGAAAGGAACAGAATATGTGGTAAACAGGGAGGGCAAAACCTGTCTGATGTGGCTCTGCCAGGCAGCAGGAGGCATCTGATGCATCTTACTATTAAAAGGGCTAAGCAAAACATCCTAAAATACAAGAGGTGATTCTGAACAACTGACAGTTTTGCTTGCCCGTCTCCTTTGCTGAACAAACCAGTTGGTTCAGTAGATTTCAACCACATGTGCTTGTAAAATTTGTTTGCAGCAATGAAGTATTGATAGAACAAAAAGTGACAGCCATTGACATGGTAAATGCTGTAGGTACAGGTTGCCTATGGGAATCTTATCACCACATGAGAGTAGTCTCAGTCTAATTATGCAGGTTTGCCTAAAAAAATAAAGCCCTGTTGAAGAGTTCACTAAATTGGCATTCAGAGGGTATATGCTTATGCCTGGGCTGAGGAAGAGACCAAGTTACACTGAGGTAACGTAGCTTTAAATCAACTTAATACATTAATACTAGGAATTGTACCAGTGTATTTATTCTGGCAAAAAAAAAAAAATACCACCCTAATAAACTCCTACACCAGCACAAACCCTGCACGTAACCAGGCTATGCAGCCAGGGCTGGGGTAATGGCAGGAGGAGTCCACCACGGGAGCAAGCTCCCATCATTCCTCAGCCTGGTGAGATCCATCCACAGGCAGCATCTCAGAGCACTGGGAAAGCAAGGTGACAGCCTTTAGCTTAAACCTCTCTTGTTTCCTGCAAAATGAGATTGTATGATGTGGCATTTACACGACCCAACAGCAGAGTCATTGAAACTCGGCTGGTGCACAGTAACTTGTTCGGCTGCCACATCTTCGGCAGAGGTGTAAGCCCTGAGATGATGGCAGAGGCTTGATCTGGGTGTGACTAGGATGTTAGGATGTCTTTGGATGTTAGGAAAAGGGGGCCTGTTCCCCAGTAACTCTAACCACTGTCAGTAATGCCAGACCCTGTAAACCTTCTTGTTTCCAAGCCTGCTTCTCCTAATTGCATCTCTGCTGTTCTGGATCTTCTATACTCCATTGGTAGCCACCTGGCTGCAGCTTGTCTTAAAATATTCACCACTAATTTGACCCCTTCCATCCATGCTCATCTGAGACAAAAACTATCTAAATACCTTTCAAAATTACTAATTCCTTCCAGCCTCTTAATTGTCACACCTGGTTCCCATTGCTGGTACTCCAATTTCCTTCTGACTGAGCTGACCAAAAAATTGCCTTATCAAGCCATTGCACAGACACTGTCTAGAAGTCAACTGCAGAAGTCTCACTCACCTCACCAGGTGAGACCCACCTGCCCCTCAGGTTTGTGGTCCCATCAGCAGAAGAAGCACGTTTCCAAGGATTCAGGAGTGGGGTGAGAACTGTGGGATATCTGCCACAGGAAAAAGATGCTCATTTGGAAATACACATGTGCAACCTGCTTAAAGCAGGGCTCCATCTACAGTTTATGAAGAATGGCTAATTTTTGAAGTTTTATTTTATTTTTTCCAGATGTGGAATAAATGGCACATGAAAAACCAGAAAGGTATCAGCTGAGAGTATTTGGACTGAAAATATCACAAGCTTCTTCTTATTCTACCTATTTTTATGACTGTGTCAGGACAACAGTGGGCAGTACACAGTAATCCACACAGACGCTGTCTTTCATATGACAGGCATATTTTCTGTGCTAACCAAATGGCAGCTCAGGGCCAAGCCTCTGGAAACTCAAAGAAAAAGCTACCATTATATAGCCAGTCTGATGCAGACATCTCCCACTCGAGGTATAGAATTGCCATCGGCTGCAGCTCTGGACCCTAGGGGCACAGGTGTTTTCGGAGGACCAATTAAATCCTGGGAAATCTGAATTATCTGAAGGACATGTTTGTATCTGCCTTGGCTACAAACATCTAAGTACACTGTATAAGCAGGAAAATAGGGCAGCCAGCTGCTTGGCTTTTGTGCCTTGCATCCCAGTAGAAAGGGACACAAATAGAAAGGGACGATGGGAAAGATGGAAGAAAACCTCCTTATCTGGAGTCCCCTTCAAGAACAAGATTGTTCTGGTCTCACATTCTGCAAGAAACCAGCACACAACCAATAAGAAACTGCAAATTGAAGACTAGTGTATGAGACTCTTCCAGGCAACCACTGCTTTACACTATTATAACCTTCTCTGAAATAGTCCTAAATGTCAAGCCAAATTTTAGGGCTGTATCTTTTGTTACTTTAGAATTTGCCCTGGATGTTGATTGTAATTGATCAGTCTGGTGTATTCATGCAAATAAACAGTGGCTCTATGCTATTTTATTAAACTTGACTTTGAGAAACAAAGCCAAGCAGAATAAAAATTGCCTAGAAAGAAATGGAGGAAACAATAAAAACTTTGTAAGAAGCAAATTTAGGGGAGAAAAAGGAAAAGAAATCTGTATTACTTTGCTTCTATCAAGCATGTAAAGGAGGAGTCCCTTTAAAAATATTTATGTTTCTTTCATCCTTGTTTATTTTCTTCTTGCAGAGTATCATGTAAGTCCAGCAGGTTGACTAGACAACGCTATGCAAAACCAAGTGTGTGGCAACGAACCATAGCTCTTTCTCATGGTTTTCGGTGTTTAATAAGGCTCTTGGCTTCAGCTCAAGTTGAAAAGATGGCAAAGGAATTTCATTAATAATCCTTTTCTTGTCAGTTGATAATTTTTTTCTTCTTCACACTAAAAATATCAAGGCCTTCCATTTGATCTTGTCTTCAGATCAGATATAATATGGAAAACTGGAATAATTTATTGGTAAAAAAAAGTGAAACAAAATAAGCAGTCCTTTTTGATACTACATGCAAATCCAAATAATCCTCTCCCTCCCACCGTCTGACCCAATTTTGCTTAGGCAGACTGTGCTTCTAAGCCCAGCACTTTTGAGACTGCAATTTAGCAGATACTACCGAATGTGAGAGCACAGCACTTGCAAAACCAAGTCTAAAGCTACTGCACTCATTGCACTAAAATGTCCAGGGTCCTGGCAACTTGCTTGTTCTAACCAAAAGTTCTCCTATTGGGACTGAAGAGAGAGACAGGATTACTGAGAATCATGTTAAAGCAGGATTTATTGCTCTTATCTTCTACAGTCTCATGAAGGAGTGAGAACACCTTCACAACATAAGCCACTAGTCAGCAGCAGTCACAAGATCTCTAGTTACAAAGCCTTTTAAAGATTTATTAGCCAATAAACTACTGCCACAAAGTTTGTGTTTTCACACCAATCGCTAACTGAACTATCTCACACGTTTTGCCGCAATGCGGACCTTCTTAACCCATCATATAACAGACAGAATACTAATATCTACACCTTAAAACTTCTTACTACCTTTGTAACTACTTCTATATCTAAGCTTTAAGCTCCAAAACTTTCCACTACCTAGCTTGACAGGTTTCTCCAGAAACTACAAATCCACATTCTTGCTTCTGGTCTCTAAATCTGGAAGCCTCTTCAAAGGTCTCAGATGAAACCCTGTATTCATTTCGATGTCTGGGTCTGCATGCACAAGGTTTTGAGACTTTTCTGTGCCTTCATTTCCCACATACTCCCGTAGCCATGGTCACCTAAATGGACAAACTAAAGCCAAGAGTTTCATTCCTTCACCAATTTTCCATAGGAGAACATTTGCCCAAGCTGCATGAGGGAAGATCCTATTTACAGGTGGGAGAATTTAAATATGCTCATCTGCTTATTGCCATACATACTTGGAAAATGGATACAAATTAGTAGCAAGACACTGGAAAATGTGTTGATTTCATGCTTTATTGCAAATAAACTACAAAGAAATTCCTCCTTGCAAAACAGGACACCACAGTTGAGGGACAATTGTTTTCCACCACAGAACACAGTAAGGAGAAACATTTGCAGAGTTCCTTCTTTTGTTCATCTCACTCTTTTCTTAATCCCTACACCTTCCACAAAATGCAAACAATGAGCATCTTTACCAAGCATTTTTCAGAACTGCAATCATTGACACAACTCCTCTCATTTTTTATTAATGCTTTCTAAGAGTAATGCTAAGAATCCCAGTGCAGCCTAAAGCTGCATGATTTCCTACTCTTCCACTGTCAAAAGGAAACTATGGGAAAGCCTTAAAAATAATGTTTTAAATTGTGTTCATAATAACCCACATTTCTTTGTTCTTTCTTTGTTCTAGTTATTTAGTTTGAAGCAGTGTATTTTGCAAATTAAAGAATCTGCCTTTTTATCTGGAATTTTTCATTATATGATCGAGCAGTCAGGATTCAGTCCTGTAAGATTCTCTGGATGCAGAAATTTATTCAACTCAAAGGAAATAATTAAGGGATTATAAACATGGGGTGACAAAACCAGCATTTTAATCACTCTGTGACTTAGGCTAGGTCTATGTTAACAAGCAGCAGGATTCCAACAGGAAAAGCTTTGCAGTGCAAACCAGCTTACGTGGAGGATGTAACCTTCTCCCTCTGTGTGCCCTGGAAGATTTGTTCCAGGCTGGCTCCATCAGTGGTTGGAATGAAGCTTTTTGATATGTTTCAGGTGGAACATTTCTTACTGTGTCTTTTGGGGCTGCTCCACAAAATGAACCAAAGAGCAGGAAGGGAGAGCAACCAGAGATTTGCTTCAAAATATCCATACCTCACCTAAAACAAGATGTCAATGTAGATGAATGCACACTTAAGTTTACCCTTACTAAATGGATGGTTGTATCTGTGGCAGACTTAAACTGAAATAAATCAAATTGATGGAAAGATAGCCGAATAATTTTTTTTTTTTTGTCTTTAGAAATTTTAAGAAAGAGCTGTTGTGGAATAAAGTTCCCTCTTATTTTTGTTGTTGAAACATGGAAAAAATACTTTACATAGATTCGATAAGTCCCTGAAGCGCAATCAGTTTATCATAGCATTGAGAGGCAAGCTCTTGGCGTAGGGAAAGAAGTCCCCTGAGACCAGCAGGTCAGCCAATGCCAGCAGCAGGCCCCATCACCCATTCCAGCACTACGGCTGCACCCTGAGAAACACTTGGAAATCATGGCAGGACACAATGCCACTGGCAGAAGAAAACTGGACAAAAATACCATTAGGACTTCACAGAAAACGCACAGGAATTTCCTTGATGCAAATTTACATCTGTCAACAGAATTAAATTGGCAACACCAATTTTCTTAAACTCCCCCTTGCCCTGATTTCTATCCCTTTCCTCAGGAAATCAATCTCCTTTTTCCAGTCTTGTCATCTTTTTCTCATCCATCTTTCCTGTTTTTTTCCTAGGATGTTATACTTCTTATTTATTTATCAGCTGTAATAATCTTGAAGTTTTCTGTTGAGCTGAAAGCTGTTTCCCCTTCCATAGGTCTGGTGGTAGAGGCTCTGAGCACTAACCAACTGGTCCCACAGAATCTTTCACCAGATAGCTTTATATAGATCAAGGCAAACTGAGAGCCTGTTTTGCTGGCAAAAGCAAGGAGGAAAAGTAGTTAGAGTATATAGCCCTCATCATCCATGAATAAATAGAGAAAGAAGAACATAAAACAAGAAACATCATGAAGGTGACTTAGATTAGGAAAATTTTGTCCATGCCAACAAAAACTGGGTACATTGACCAAACTAGGTTATGGAAAGAGAAGCCCACCACTGTGAGGAAATCCATCAAGAAGGGCTTGGACAGATCTTCCACTTCAGAATCAGAAAATGTGGATATTATGATGACTGGCATCTGATCCTCCTGATGCAAGCTTTCCTACAAAAATAGGAAGAAAGAAAAAGTCGTAGGGGCATCATTCACATCTTCATTCTGCTGCTTGTCACAGTCATCTACAAATTAAAGCAAGGTCTTTCATTTTCCATTCTTTCCTGGAATATATCTGCACACCATAGCCTTATGAAAGGCGATTATTCAGTACAGCACTGAAGTGGACAGAACAAAAAAAAAAGTCTGGAAAATGAATGAAAGATTGATATCCTACAAATAAGCAGTTTGGAAGTTTGAACAGGCCTTCCCTAAAAGAAAAAACTGTTCCCTGTCATTCCATTATTCCATTAAGAACACTTCCTTGTATAGTCTGTTTTTGCTAAACTTAACTATAGCTAATTATTATTTCTTTTTTTGGTGGCAAAATTGTGGGGCTTACAGGTAGCACTATTTCACATTTATGCAGAGATAACCAAGGTTTATTAATCTCACTGATGTTAATTTTTGAATGTTAGAATATATGAAAAAATTGACTTCTGAAAATAAGTTTATACTGGCAATCCCACAGAGAACTATTTAATTATAGTTAGTCTCACTCTCCTTTGATTTCAGCCTTTTCCTATCCTTGCCATCCTTTGTGAATCCTTTCTTGGATAGGGTGGTTGGTCAGAGCCACAACTCAGCACAAGAGCTGACAGCAACAGCGAAAAAGGTGATGTTCAGCCTTTAGGTGCTTTCACCATCCTACCACTAAATTTGCCACTACAGGACAAGTGACACTCGGAGCCCTGTCTACGCCCACGCGGGGTCTCCAGTGCCAGCGTTTCACCATCACCAGATATTTTGTGGAAAAGTCTGATTCAGACACTTCATGTAACATCCTTGTAATTCTCTGTACTCTGTTACTATGTTCCAGTAGTTGTTCATCTTGATCTCTACCTGTCTCTGCAGTGTGTTGTTTAAGAGCTCTTATCGGATAAAGGTTTTGGAGTGCTCAAGACAAATTAATAATTATCTTCTTTGAGAATTTTTATCCTAGAACTTGCTTCATATTTTGGCACTTCATGGGAAAAATTAGTCCAAAGTTTATATAAAAAAGCTAAGAAAAGAAAAGATTATGGCCTTTTCAGTATTCAGAAATTAAGTAAATATTTATAATGGTACTAAAATAATTTATTTTTCAAAATAGGAGAAGTTGCTCAGATGCTCTGAGGATTCTTATTAGTACTGAGATAAGTAAAGATCATTCAAGCTCTTCAGAAGCAGGAACCCTTACTCCTTCTTATTACAACAGAAAGTTAACTCTTTTCTTTCCACTCTCATCAGTGGATATTTTCCAAGATGCTTTAATTTATTGCTCTTAAACAAATTTCAGCACAAAGGAAAAGCCTCAACAGCAAGAGACAAGCACTGTCACAGATAAATTATTTCCCCCAGCTTGCCAAGTTCTTTTTCAGAAGACAGATTCCAAAACCTAGGAATCCCAGGTTTCAGAGTTGTTGCATAACACTACTATGAAAAAGATCTCCAAGTGATGGCACACAACAATCATGTATTTCAAAACCCTCTTGGAATTTTAACACCTAGCCAGTGAGGAAACAAAATTACTAGAACATTGGTTTCCTGAGAAACCAAGTAAAGCTGAAAATAAACCTTCAGGAGATATTTTATTCACCTTTTAAAAACTAGTGAATTTGATTTATCAATCACAGAACAACAGAATCATTTAGGTTGGAAAATTAGCAGCAAGGTAATAAAATTCAATCTTTGGCTTATCACCACCTTGTCAACTTGACCATAGTATTAACTCCTGTGTCCAGTCATTTCTTGTAAAACTCCAGGGATAATTTTAAATTTCTTTTCCCGCCCCCCCACACCGCCTTAACTGAAAGGCTTCTAAAAGACTCCCAGTAAACCTGTACTTTTTCAGTCTGAGCGAGATGCTTACTGAGGGTGCAACGTCATAAAGCACATGGGGCACCTACAAATGAGGTGTTACAAGTTGTAGACACCAAAGAGCCCAACTCAATCAGGGTGACTCGATCACGGGACGCAGAGTTGATCAGGGCAGAGATCTGATGAGGATGCAGGTCACAGGACTCCTCCATCCCCGCTCTGCTCCACAGGCGCGGCCTCACAACTCAGCCTCCTCCCCTTCCCAAGCGACTGGGACGGACAAACCCCCTGTTCGAGGAAAGCCATTCCCTGCACCTCTGGGTCTCCAGGGGCCGGGCGGGGCGGGCAGCTCGGCCCCGCCCGCTGGCGGTGACGCTCCGGCTTCTCCCGGGGCTGGGCGGCGGCGGTGGCGGCGGTGGCGGCGGGTGAGCCGTGCGGGATCGGGATCGGGAGTGGGAGCGGGATCGGGAGCGGGGGGTGTCAGACCATCCGGACGGCTGGGGGCCAGCGGAGCGGCCGCGGCGGGGCGGGTTGCCGGGGCTGTATGTGGAGCTGGGGTGCGGGCCGGCCCCCGCGCTGCGGCTGACGGAGGGCGCTGCTGCCGGGCTCGGCAGCCCCTCGCTGTACGGGCGGCTCGGGAAGCCCTGGCTCAGCAGGCAGCGCTATCGCCCGGCTGCCCCGGCGGCGGCGCTCGGCCCTCCCGGCCCTTTGGAGTGTGTTTTTCCCGCTGATCTTTGACAGAGGGCTCCGCCGCGGTTTACGGCGCGGTAAATGACTGCCCCCAGCAATGATTAACGCCGGGCAGGGAGAAGATTTACTACTAATCTTGTGTTGGTCCACTTCTCTTTGTTTTGCTATAGCAAATCCATCGCCTTTGGCAACTGTGATCTAAAGATCACAGGGATGTGCAAAAGGTCTGTGTGTATATATATACGTATTGTTATTGTTGTGTATATACATTATATAACGAGCAATATACATATACTATACAAATATATAATGTATATCATAGCATGCTTTTGTATTAAATGCATTATATTCGATGCACTTTTCGGTTAGTCAGGAGACTGCCTTATGTTATTTTTAAATTCTGTGTTATCTAAGTAAAGCAGCATGAGAAATTTTTAGGTACATATGAAGACAGCCTATGAAAACACAGTATGCAATTAGAACTAGCTGATTTATAAAGCAAAGGAAGTTCCAGTGACTGAGGGTTGCTGGGTTTGAGTTGGGTCTTGTTCTGGAGCTGGGCACAAAGGCACGGGCGCAGCTGCCAGTGCTGTCCCTTGAGGCGCCTGTGTTTGCTGCTCATCTCACGCTTTCCGGTATCACACCCCTGGAGACACAGTCACCATCACATCAGGACAACTGGTTGGGTGTTCTCACAGCCCTTCCAGGACATGGCAGTTCTAAGTAAATATTGCCTAATTCTGCTAGTAGTGTGCAGGGGACAAAGGCAGATGGAAATGTGGAGCCAGGCTCTTGAGGATCACGGTCTGGCTCACTTGGGTGTGTTTGAGGCACCCACCTGGCACGTGCTCACATCACCCATGACCCAAGGGAAACTCCAGCTGGAGTTTTCATTGCCCACTCTGCTTCTCACATTGACAGAAGATAGCTCAAGTGAAGGGAAAGGGTTTCCTGTTTGCGCTAGGGACAACTGAAACTGAAAGTAATGCAAGGCAGGGCTTTCCTGAATGACACAATACTGGACTTCCTTTAGAAAAGTGGAAATACCAATGCTTTCTTTGTGTAGAAGATGCAAATAATAATTATGCCTGAGTCAGGCTAGGGTATTATTTATGATGCTTGATTCGAAATCCAGAAATCTCTAGTTTCTAATGTATATTTTATGTTGAATCTAAGGAGTATTTTCCTTTTAATGAATTTAAAGATCTTGCATTGGTACACCATGGTTGTATTCATAGAAATACTTATACCTTTATTAAAGATGATGATGATGGTGATTTTAAATTTTATTAGGAAAACAATCATACTTATTTTTTTAAAAAGGAGGGAAATATTTGGAAAACATTGCTACTAAGGATTTCTAAGCGCTGTTCTACCATTGCAAAACAGCTGTGCTTTTCCACATTGACTGCTGAAGAACAGCTGTTCTGGAGGTTAGCCAGCCCTGGTGTAGCTGCTTGAGCGAATTCTGTGATCCCTGCGTGCCCACAGTCATGGGATGCTGTTAGCGTAGGTGCAGCATACAGCTCACACATGAGTGGTGCCCTCCTGTGCTGAGGCTTCAAGTGTCCTGAGACTTCCCTTCCCAAGCACTATGCCATACTGAGCAAAAACTACTGAGGATTTGGGTCAAATTGAGCAATTCTCAGGCATAAGAATTATCAAGGAGCATTGAATCAAACCATCAGTTGGCAAACGTGAAGTGACCTCTTGGGGGACTGTGACGAGGACCGATGCAAGGCAGTTCAATGCTGCCTACCACTGAACAGATGAGGAACAGAACACAATAAGGGTGAAGGCTCTGATCACAGAAATTTTAGATCTCTTGTGCTGCTGCACATGGGTCTCCTACAGAACAGCTTTTTCCACCCAGACACAGGCCATGGCAGTCATCAGTTTGAACACACCTAGCTAAGCAATCCTAGAGCACCTTTCCTTGAATGCTTCCCTCCTTCCTTCCCCTGGCAGCTTGTTGCCCCTGCCACAGAGCAGCGTTGCCTTTGGCCTGCTGGGCTGAGCCTGCAGATCAGGCACCTGCTTCAGTGTGGTGTTCCCCTCTGCCCACCCTTCTCCTGGGGAATGAGAGATACTGTCAAGGGCACCAATGCAAAGTTGCAGCCTTTCTGACCATAAAGCGCTGAATCAGTCTTGTGGGCTCATTTTAGTCAATTTTTGCTCACTATGTTTCCTAATTGCCATCATTTCAGGCAACTGCAAGCTTATCTGCTTTTATCATGCAATTTTGTAACTTCTCCATGTGAAAGAAGGAAGCGCTCCTCTGGTAGGTTGATTTAAAAAGAAAATGCCAAAAGAAACAAAACCAAAAAAACCCAAAAGAACAAAACCCACACTATGATAAATCACAAAGCAAAAAAGTTGTGAACATTTACTCAGCAGCATGGACTGCTGGGAATCTTTCTTGCTTCCTGGGAGTAGGTAGGTAGTATAAGACAGGTGACAACTTTGGTGTATCATATCTCTGCAATGCGTCACACAGATCTTATTTCCATGTGTGTGGTGTGTAGGATACAAAAGGTTTTGGCTTTTGTAAACAGAGAAGTAAAAGAGATCTCGATAATTCAGGATATTGTGGTTTTTCTTTCTTCTCATTAAACATTTTGTGTTTTTATTATCTAAAAAAAAAAAAAAAAAAAACCAAAAAAAACAAACCCTCAGCAACTTTTTTGTTCTTCTGCTAAAAATACAAAGAGAAAAGCACAGCTCTTGTGTCCTGCAGAAATTTCCCAACTTCTTGGCAAAATAAGTCTTGGAAAAGAGAAGCAAATCATGCTTCATGTCTACAGGGAGCTACATGCACAAGTTTGCAGCGTAGTGTTTGGCTCTGGATCTTTGTATCATTGCTTGTTAAATCTCAACACCGAACTTAAGCATTTCATAAGCATTCTTCTTCCCCAGCTTGGAGGGGAAAAACAGAAACCCAGAAGAATCCTTGATTAGTATGTTTACAAAACATTCATGTTTGTATGTAGACACTGAAAGACAGGAAGGCAAAAATGAAAAGCTTGTCATGCCACTGCATTGGTGGCTGCAGGTGTGACCTCTCCGCCCACAGAAAGCGGACTGCCATCACGATTTCCTTGTTGGCAGAAGCTCCAGCTGAATCACACGCTTGGTCAACAGCTCTTTGTGCTGTTAAAATCAAGCATCTGTGGGAGGGAAAGAAGAAGCAGAGAGACTGCAAAATCATCTTGGAGCTGAAACCACTTGCCGCAGCCCTGGCACAGACAAACCCTCATGGTGGAAGATGTTGCAGGAGGAGCAGGGTCTCCTCAGGAATCCGTCTACAGTGCGCATAGCGTCAAAGTGCTGCCTGTCCAGCAGTTTGAGCATGGGTCTGATGCATGTGACTGGTGCCTTTCAAGGTGACTGTCTAGAGGGATCCAAAACACTTGTCGTGCTGGCACATGACCTACAGTTGATCCACCCTCTTCTTGAGCAGCAGCTGAAGAGTAAATAGGACACCTTGTGAGCATTCACAAAGACTCCGAGCATCTAAGTTTAGCTGTCTGAATCCTACTTGTCCAGATTTCTGTAGACAGGCGGAACAGTGGGAGTTTTAATGGAACGTAATCCAATGGTGAAATCACAAATGGTTCTGCAATTCCCACAATGTTCCTCCAGGGATCCTCTTTCAATCTGGAGAAATTCAAACCGGTATTTTTCTTCTTGAGGCCTAATTAGTGAAACATCTTCACAGAACCCTTAAATGTCCTCAGGGCTCTTGGTTTCAGTTTCCTTTCTGATTTTGTTGTGTGTGTTCTCCACAGAGAAAGGAGCCCACACTGTCTGCCAGCCTCTGTGCTGGCCCTTGACTTGCTCGTTGGTGTGCTTACTCCTTCAGTGCTTAGGGGACAGACATAAATAACATTTATACTACATTCTCACTTGTTTTCTTCTGCTTTGCTGAAAGTCTGTGGTTAAACAGGGTATGTCTCTGGATCGATGCTGTGCAGGTGTTGCTCAAGGTCTCCACAGTACACCACAGTACACTGCACATTGTCCCACTGGCACCTCAGCATGACTTATGTCAAACTGTCTCCTGGTATGGCAGGTGAATTCATCAATGGATATGAACCTTGAAAAAACTGTTACAAAAAAGGTCACCCTGTGGGCCTGGCCCAAAAGGAAGTACTTGGTTGGATTGAAGGGAGTTTCTCTTTGCTCCAGCATCTTCATGTGCCTGGTGTTAAAGATTGTCACAGAGCTGAGGGGCAGTATGCACACCAGCGAGTTCCATTTGTTTGAGAACAGGTAAATCAGCAATGATTTCATTATCGATCCTCTCTCTTGTGCATAAAAAGAGGAAGCAATTTACTCTCCATACCTGCTTTTTTCTGGTGTGAAGGAATTCCTGTTTCCTGATATTGAAAGGATTCGTGACTTAAGAAAATTACTTCTTCCTTTCCCTTTCTTCTCTGCCAGAGATGTCCAGGAAGAGGCACTCACTTATAGCTAAAACTATGTTTCAAAGCCAAATATTCTACTCCTGTAATAAAACATCTGTTTTACTGTAGAATTGACAATGAGTAATTTACCCTGACCTCTGTTTGTGTGCTGCCCACGCATCCTTCAAGTTCCTGCTCCTCCTTTCCCTCAGGGAGGCCCTAGCTGCTCACCTACCTTGCTTCTTGTGTACAGCAGCAGTCACCAGGTTGTAAGTTTTGCCTTCTAATAGTCTGATTGTTTTAATTGTGTAATGGTGATGTGTGGTTTTAAATTAGTCATAACTTTAGCTTCTGTTTTAATGAGGTCTTCAGTTGTCTTCCCAGAGGGGAAGGCTTTGTTTTCTCAAGAGCAGTTTGTCTTTTCCCAGAAGAAATGAATTTCTAATGACATATGAAAAGGTGAGGTGGCAGTGGAGGTGTTGGGGAGTGTTATGGGGAGAAGGGACATATCTGCAAGTCTCAGGCACTGAAGAACAGCTTGATAATGCCAGAGCCTATGACGTGCCAGGCACTTGTGTATAAATAGTCACGTTGGCACATAGTGTCATTGCAATCGTGCTTTGAGAACAGCTGAGTCTAACAGCCTTGTCTCTCATGCACAGCCCAAAGACACCCTCACATGTCTTCAGACATGTGAAATAATAAGACTGGAGTTTAATGGCAGAGACACAAGTTGTTGTGCTCCCCAAGGATTTAGTATTACGTGGCATTTGTTAGATCTGTCTGGCCGCTGGTTGCAGGTATGACTGTTTGGAGCTGGGAAGGCAGGAAGGCAGATCACTCATTCCACATGAGAGAAAGCCCCTTGTCTCCCCCTCTCTGGGTGGATGAAGATGAATCACAGAATATGATGAGTTGGAAGATCTGTTTGACCTTCTGGCTGGGAAAAAAATGTCAACAGTAGATATGTAATTCAGTGCTAAACCTTAGAGTAGAAATGCAAGAACCTCTCCCAGCTGAGGTCTTTTTTTTTTTGTGAGCTTTCCATAGCTGAATCACAGGGGTTTAATGCAAACTATGCTACTAGGTTGGTGTTAATAGTCCAGGTCAGCTTGCAAAGAAAGCATCTTCATTTTCTCAGGAAAACTATCCATCAGTATTTGCACCAAACCTTGTAACTAATGCAAGACAACTGTAAAGATAATTTGGAGTCCTGTGGACTGTCTTTAAGAAAACATTAGGCAATCTTTAGGCTTCAGTCAGACTGGGAAAATAATGTGCTGTACTATGGCATGTGTGTATAAGCAATGATTTTCTTTCAAAAATGGATTCTTTCATTTTATCCCAGGCTTTCAGTGTCACAGATCCTTTGTACCAAAGAGAGTTGTACACATTAAATATCTTCTCTTAGAGTAACACGTTTGCTTGAAAAACTAAGGCTTTGGGGCTTACAGCATCTGAACAACACTGTGTAAACGCTAGTTGGCACTCCAGAATTATTTTGACCACCTGAGGATCACTAGAGCTTCTGTCATTCCAACCTTGGGTGGTAATTGACTTGTCCTAGACATCTGAAATAGAAGTTTGTTAGCAGTGTGGAAAAATCATAAGTGGGTTTATGTCTTTCACTGGATTTCTAGCAAAGCTTAATTCTAAGGAGTGCTGTCTTTTCTCCGTAAGTTTGGCTAAGCTAGATAACTTTCCAACCTTGAATACCTTTATTCTGTCTTTAATGTGGATGGAATTCCGGAATTCAGTGGTCAGTTAATAACTAGCTTTTACAATTGCAATTGTTTTTAGTCTAGATGACTACATCCTCTAACCATTCTCCTTCCTGTTCTCCTGCTAGAACAATAATACAGACTCTGTCAAGCACAGTGCTATCTTTACAGAGTGCTTTCTGAGTAAGTGAAACACTTGCTGTGCATGATGTGACGCAGGATTTGAAACTCACCTATGAAGAGGAAATGCATCCTCAGTAATGGTTGTTTACATCTCCAGCGGCCCTAAGTGACCTATTTGTGTCAGTTCTGCCAAAAAGTTACAGGCAGTGAGGAGTAGGCTGGATACCTGCAGTGAGGCTTTCCTCTGTGGGCTTCCAGCTGCAGGGGGGGTGTGGTAGCTGGTACCTTCTGCTCCTGCTTCGTCTGGGCCCTTGGTTTCATTGAGGTGCCGTGATTGTGGCTTTGTTCTGACATCTGCCCGTAGCCCTGGGCTGGAAAGCCATTGTCCCTGCAACATCACTGTGTTTCTACAAACCAGAAGAGCTGGAGAGGGTCTCTTGGTGGTTATCAGATCCTATCAGCCATGTGATGGACATTTAGTATGGATTTAACTGTAGGACTACAAAGTAGTACTTCTGATATGTCCCTACATAACGTGTACATTTCAACTGCTTTAGTTAAAGGTGTGGTTATATGAATTGAGACTTGTTCTGTTCTAAGACTGGATGGTGCTTTTTTTGGCCTGAAGTAAATATATTTAAGTGAAGTTGGAATAAGCGTTGTTTAACAGAAACCACTTTCTGCTTGATTCACTGTTTTCTTGTAGGCTTGCCATACAGATCTGTGCATTCTGCTCATTTCGGCAGCACCTGCTCTGTGAATGTGAAATCTTTCTCCTACTGAAGGCAGAAATTGTTGTTCAGACCACTTAGTGGTCTACTTGAATTCATTGCTGGAAAAATATCACGTGGGTGTGGGCACTGTGAAAGCAAGCTGTGAGCTGCACTTGTCCTGCAAGCACTATTTTCTACCTTTGCTTCTCTTATCACTTTATCTTGAACAGTGTTTGTTCCAGGCTGACCAGCAACTTCTTTGACTTGGCTGTGATGGCAGAGCAGTCAAACCCAAATGCTGCTTTTCTTCCCTCCCTCCTATTTTTGTGTATTTGCTATGCCTTCTGCTGTTCTCTCACAACTTCGTAAAGAGGTTTGCCACATCACATATGAGCCTCCTCTGCTGGGAGTTGGCCAAAAGCTGATCCCAGTCTTATAAACTCAGGGTGCAGCAGAGGGGTGAAAGAAACCAAAATCACATCTTAATGTTCAGTAGGCATAAAATAAATGAGAAGGAGAAAGTCCAGGTATATGGATGAATCACTGATTTTTGGCTTGTTTTTCTTACTGGTCAGTCTCATGAAAAGTTTCTCCTGCCAAATGCTGTTTGTTTCTCAGAATTTCCTGCTTTAGTAATAAGTAACACTATTTAAAAGCTATTCGCTTCCAAAATACTGTTTTGATACCACTGGCACAGTCTAGCATCTAGAAAGATAACAAAGCCTGTTGAACAAGTGAACTGCCCAGTCAAAGTCACTGTTAATACATTCTTAAATGGTTAATTTGATGGTTGATAGACCCAGCTCACAAACCAGTGCAATATGTGGATGCAGCTACACAAATGACAACAGTAAGATTTTGTGTCAGTGATGGGCCATCTGATGCATTCTTCAGGGGAAGACAGCCTGAAGAGTGAATTGCCATGGTGTGAAAGACTGGACGTCTGATCCTGCTGCGCTGCTGTAATGATCAGTCATGGAACTTGCTCAACTTGAAAGACACAAGAGACGCAACAGTTTGAAGTCAGTCGATCAAAATGCTTTGTGGGCACACTGTATTGACTGCAATATTGCCTATCTTACCCGCTGTTTTGAGCTGCAGTTACACAGACTAATTAGGATCAATCTGTCTCAGGATGATACTGCTTAGCTGATCATTTTATTTTTTACTATATCCGTGCTGGGTCTTTCCCAGCCATCTCCCCAGACACATGTCATGAGACTGGGACTTCTGATTCTGTGGTTACAGCCAAAACTATAACTTTTGCTTTGCTTTCCTCTCTGGGCACGAGACCAAACACTAACACTTCCTGGATTGGAGCAGGTAGCACATCACAAAAATAGATGTTTTGATAGCGTAAGGAAATCTGCAGCAGGAAAAAAGCCAAGCTAAAACATGTTGTGCTAAGTAACAGCAATTCAAGCAGCAGACAAAAATCGTGTCATAAATTAAAAGATTTTGAAATCAGCAAAAAAATGAGAAATTTCTGGCATGTAAGATTCAAAGTGTTCCAGCAGGTGAGTCAGGAAGACAAGGGTCAGATGATGGCAGCCTCTGCATCTGAGAGACAAAGAAGGAAATGTAGCCATAAGACTGCATCGTATTTGCTGACTTTTGCTCTGCTTACTCAGCAGCAAAGATACAGCTTCCATCAGCCCTTCTTTTCCTGTGATAAGTAAAAATTAATTATTACAGAGATACCTTTAGAAAGATACTATTTTAAGGCAACTTAATTTGATTTAATTCAATGAAATACTTAATTCCTGAGGAAAAACATGGATTTTTGAAAGAAAAACATACATATTCTCTGAACTTTTCTTCAGAAGCAGCATGTAATATTTTTCTTAGGAATTTAATCTGTATTCTGAAATGCTGAGACATTAGTGTCTCTTTACAACCCCCACCTTGTTGGTTTCTAAAAGTAACAGCTGTCTGCTGTGTTGTTCATAACTTGCATCATGTTAAAAATACCTCGGGGTGGCTTATCTGTCTGTGCTGGTGTAGCTCCTAAGTCTGTGTGTGGTTTATGGGTGCACAGTGTGTAGGTCTTCACTCATCACTTCTGCAACTGAAGGGAACTGTCACTTGCAAAGTACACAGTGCTATTCAAGTGGTTTAGCCTGGAAATCACTTGCTTGCTTCCCTTCTCAGAGGTAGTTTCAGTGCCAGTGGTGTGCCTGTTCTGTGTATCAGTAAGAAGCCTAGTGCCTGTCCGGTGTTGAGTACAGCTGAGAAGATGGTTGAATTTGCTGGCTTGCCAAGGTTACTGTTCCTTCTGAAATTGATTTCGCCTAGCTCGAGGGATCTGAAAAGCTCTCTGGAGCAAGCACGCTTCCTGAAACTTGAAGGTCACCAATGCTTCCTTCAAAGACTGCCTTATCTCTTTGTCAGCCTTCTGAAAATGTCCTAGTAACAACACCTGTGATTATGTATGCCACAGAATCATTTTGCGTGGTTTAATGTACTTTTAGTGCACCATAAGAATTGGAAAGAGTAGCAAAGGCAGGCTCACATGGCAAACCAGCTTGACAGGCTGCCGGGAAAACACAGGAGCTGGAGCTGCAGGAAAGTTTTGAGTGGTCCCCTGGTTGTCTGCAGGAGCAGTGGCAAGCATTAGCCCTGAGTAATAAATAATTACCATGACCAGCTCTGGCATGTAGTGTTCTTTCAGTGACTTGATGCACAATTACTGTTCTCTACTCGTTGCCTAAAATCCCAAGATGGTGGTGTTAGCCTTACCAATAGTTTCTGTTATGAGAAAACCAAAGTAATAGTTGCTCTGAGATCAGCAACCCACTGAAACTTGAAAATATCCATGAAGTCCTTTGGTTGTGTGTCTGTCTGCAATTTGAGCCTGAGAAACAAAAAATTAAACAAACGAAACCCCCTTCCCCCCAAAAAACCAACCCAACCCAACCACAACAACAAAAAGAGGAATGGGGAAACATCTGATGCTCTCTCCTACTCTGAGATTTCTTAGTACTTCTTCCTTGTTAATCTTTATGCTTTTAGAGGTTTCAGAAAATCTTGGCACATTAAGTCATGCTGCTGTCCAGCAATACGGTATTAACTTGAAGCAATTCAAAGTGTGGTATAATACCACTGTGATTGGAAATCTGTGACCCACACCTGACACTGTAATCCTTGTGATGTATTTATTTGGGAGGGTAGAGGGAAATTAGTATTTTTCAGTAACTCTTTGATTCTCAAGCTCCTTTGAAACAAATGAAAATTTCTTATATATTGTCTTTTTTTTTTTCTTTTTTTAGTGATCCAGGTACATTCTTCTGGTAAAACACATCTTAATAGACAGGAAGATTGCAGGAAAAGGGAATGGCTGACTGGGGAGAAATGCTAATGTAGTGGTTAAGGAGAAGCTGTCTTACACCTCGTGGCCATAAACAAGTGTTTAGAAACCAAATGGAGTTAAATTCCATAGGAAGGAGCATTCCTGGCAACAGTGTCTATGAATTTCAAGTCCAGCCACAAAGGCATGACATTCGACAGTGCTTTTCTGCATTGCACTGTTGTGGAAGGGAAGGTGTGTGAATTCTGTCAGTGATTTGGAAAGCTCTTGTTCTTTTAAAAGCAGTTTAGACAGCCTGCTTGGTTTTTTGCTCAGCAGTGGAGTGATTCTGCTCCTACTGTGATAGAACACTGATGAAACAGGTACCTTGACCCTGGGAAGTGAGAAGGATTTGCTCAAGGGGTACTTCATTTTGTTGACTTCACTAAGCAGGCTGTGGAGTCCTGACTGTTGTGTAGAGTTTAGATGAAAATGCTGGTGTCTTTCATACTCTTTTCACTTCTGAACAACAGATCCTTACAGTAATTTGCTGAGGGAGGATGAGGCAAATAACCATCAGGATAGATGAAAGGAGGAACATGCTCTATGACCTGCACAGTCTGGAGTTTCAGTCCTCACCATCTGGTTCATGGACAGTGAGGAACGGAAGTGAACTCATGACTCTGATCTGTACAGCTGGGTTGACCCCTGGTGTTAAAGTGGAACAGGTGAAGTAGAAGGCATTTGCTTACACCACGTTTGAGTTATTCTGGATTGACTGAAAGTCCCTGCTTGAGGAACAGCATTTGAATAAGATTTTTCCCATCAACAAGAGCTGTAGTTCTGATTAGCCATGTACCTGATTGCTGTAGATGCCAAGCTGTGTTTGGATGTGGTCAATCTGGCAACACAGAATGGTGTGTTTTTATAGGTTTAGGGTTTTTTTGAACTCTCCAGAGCTTCTCTTAATTATTCTTTCTGTTCCTCCCCCTTCCACTATCACCCCTGCATGTGCATTTTCCTTACAAATCCACATAGGTCACTTGTCTTTCAGGAACATAGTGTGGCCAGGTGCATATGGGCATGTTCTTTGACAGTGACCTCCATGTATGGATGCAGCTGAACTTTCTACAGGCTGTAAATGAAAATTATTATGACTTTGTTTGAGTCTGAAGGTGAGCAAAACATAAAGTGCAGGAAAGACTTGTAAGCATTTAGAGATTCAATTTCCCTCTCTCTCAGTCATATTGAAGCCTTGAATGAAAGTTTCATTTGATACTGATGGTGGGAGCAACCTTAAAAGCACAGCTGAGGACTTTGCTTGTGACTGGGTAGTACTTTCAATCATCACCAAGGTCTGAAACTAAATCACACTTCCCCATTAAAGCCTGAAGGTGGTCATTTAGTTATATGATTAGAAATAACCAAAGATGGATGGATGGATGGATGAGCTGACTACTAGCATTTATCCTTGAGAGGAAACACTGACCACATGGAATGCACGAGCACTCCCAGAGCAGGTAAGGATATTTCATAGGCCACTGCCCAGTAATGAGTGGAATGGTAAAAGTTCTGTGCAGCTAAATACAGCCACTGGTGAGGCAGCCAGGAAAGCTCGCATTTGTTCATGCTGTTCTTAGAGCAAGTTGACATGGTTTTTGTCTGTGCTACTGCTTGAGTTTTCATCTTTCAATTTGGGAACGCTGGGGAGAAATCACTTCCTCCTTTAGGAGCAGTCCATCTACATGATGAAAGGGTATTTCTCAAGTGATGTTAGATTATCTGTTTTAATTCTGATTTTAAAATAGAAACTAATCTCTAAAATACAAAATAAAATAAAAACTTGATATTATTTATCTATTACCCTTAAGAAGGGCACTGCAGTTTATCTGTTTTCCCTAAGAAAAGCACTGCAGTACTTGTGGTTTTTCTTCCCTCTTCTTCCTGATTCTTTTTTTAGGCACAGGAAGTATGGCAGTTCATCCTACGTAATCTTTTTGCTTTTGAGTGGTTGTTGTTAGCAGTTGTGGAGCTGTTCCCTGGCAATTTTGTTGGTTATGCAATTAAAAACCATAAAAAGAATATACTGCAAGAAGCAGTTGATATAGTAAGTATATGAAACTAATAAAAAGGAAGTCTTCAGACTGATAATGGATCAGAAGCAGAACAAAAATGTACTCAAAGCAATGTGGGGGGGTTTTCCCAGTCTCAACAGAAAGTGTTTTATCAAAACTACAGATTGACCACTGGCTTTTTTGATTCTGTTTCCCAGCACTTGTTCATTTCCCTGTCAGAGGAAATTTTGGTTAGAGTAAAAAGACTAAAAGCCTTCTGTTTGTCTTCTGATGGTCGTTTTTCTCCATCACTGGTATTTTGGGTAGTTTTTTCTCAAGATAAAAAGATAACTTCTTAAAGCAGAAGGTTCACTGGCTTCACTGTGCGTTCTGCTTTACTGGCTTCTCTATGTGGTACAGAAGTCCCCAGATACATATGTTGCTACCAGACAGAATATTGCATTCAGTATATTTGCAAGTGGCTGCAGCATGACTGGGCAATCTCACTGAAATCAGTGAAAAAAGGCAGCTTTGGGGGGCTTGCGTTTCCATTATTGGTTTTTTTTTTCCCAAATTACTTGATGAAAAACTGATGTATTTTAAATATTTTAGGAAGCTTTTTGGTGTTGAAATATTAATTTTTTTGTCATTAAATATTTAAAACTGTGGTGGCTGTGTGGAGTTTAAGCTGTTTTTGCTAACTTGCACCAACACATAACTCGGTCATTAGAAAAACAGATGACAAAACAAAAAGTGCTATTTCAGCCTTGTAATTCACTAGCAGTGTTAGGGATGAGATCTTTTGAGTGTGCATAATTTCTCTCTTAAATCAGCATAGAGACAGGAGAGAAACACAATGCAGAATTTGATGGAATAAAGATACATAACTGGAAAAAAAAAAATTTGAATTGCCATTTTGAAAAAAAAACACAGCACATTCAACCAGATCAGAAAGGAGGGCAAATAACATCAAACTACGTAGGTTTACAAGTATATTCAGTGGGGAGAGTTAGCAGAAAAAATCTTCTTCAAACAGCCTGAGCCCAACACAGTGGTTTTTTTGTCTGTACTCAGCACTTGTGAGGCTGCACCTCAAGTCCTGTGTCCAGTTCTGGGCCCCTCACTTGGGGAAGGACATTGAGGTGCTGGAGTGAGTCCAGAGAAGGGCAGCAGAGCTGCGGAAGGGTCTGGGGAGTGAGTCCTAGGAGGAGCAGCTGAGGGAGCTGGAGGTGTTCAGCCTGGAGAAAAGGAGGCTTGGGGGAGACCTATTGCTCCCTACAGCTGCCTGGGAGGAGGCTGCAGCTGGGTAGGGATCAGCCTGTTCTCCAGGCAGCCAGTGACAGGACATGGGCTCAAGCAGTGCCAGGGGAGGTTCAGGTTGGACCTCAGGAGGAATTTCTTCACAGAAAGGGGTGTTAAGCATTGGAATGGACTGCCCAGGCTGGTGGTGGAGTCACCATGGAGGTGTTCAGGAAACAACTACACATGGGCCGTAGTGCCATGGTCTACTGGACAAGGTGGTGGTCAGTCAAAGGCTGGACTTGGTGACCTTGGAGACAACCTAAATGATGATGCCATTCCATGAAAGGTCTGTGATGTGTGCTTGTGCTCTACTGTAAACAGCCGTTTAAAAGCCGTTCATCTCCCCAGAAGGAAAGTTCACAATATACTTTTGCATTAACAGCAGTTAGCACTGGTGAGCCAAATTTTTACCCCCACCTTGCAGAGATCCTTGACACTGCTGAACCTGTGCAGCAAGAAGTGTTTGAGCGCTCTTCTATAACTTCAGGTTAGAACATACATGCTAGTTAAGCATACATAAATGGATTTAAAAAAAAGAAAAAGGAAATTGGATTGTGTTTTCAATATTCCTATTTTATCAGTACCATTCTAACTATAGCAGTGAAATGATGGCCTTATTTTTATGGGGATGGGAACTATACAATTGCACCCTTTAGGACAAAGTCTTATGTATGGTCATTTTTATTTGGAAACAGTGTCCTATTTTGATATGACTGACCCTAAAGAAATTTGACAACAAAGTGTTTGTTCCAGAGTAATTTCCTGGTCAAAGAAATGTATGTGTGCTTAACTTTGTACCCTGTTTTGTTCAAATGGGTGGAGTTTCTAATTTGAAAGTGTTCCTACGAGGCATTGGGCAGGGCTGGGATGTTCAGCACTCCTTGGCTGGGCTTGACCTAAATAAGTAGTTGTATAATAACAAGAGGAGCTTCAAGCTCTCTTGAAGGAGGTGATGTGTATACAAGATGGCAAGTAAATAAAGTTGTCCTGTTCTTCCTGTGTAGGTACCTGTCCTGAGCCAACTGTCCAGTTTATCAGACTGCAGATACAGTTAAAAAATTGGGATTTTCAGTGAAAGAGTAGGTTTAAAATGTAAGTTAATGACAGGATGTTTCAATTTGGTGTAATTACACCCTTCCTTACATGGAAGTTTGAAAGCACGGATGCTGTGAAATTTAGCCTGAGTTTTAGCTCTCCTGCACCTTGTGTCTCGAGTTCTCTGAGTTTCAGGAAAATGGTTGAGATGGGCACTTGATTCTTTTGACTCAGATGTTTTAGAGTCTCTGGACCTCAGCTGCAGTCATACAGACCTGTGCTTGGGCACCTGGGAGTGAGGCACAGGCAGCACTGCCTCGGCTGTGTTTGTGCACTGGGAATGCTGACTGAGCGGAGCTGTTGGGAAGTGGGTACAAGGATGAGCCCTGAGTTGGCTCTTGGAGCAGAGAAGAAAAGCACTGACTTCCAGAGATGAGCAAGCATCACTGGACTGTCAAGTATGACAAATATATAGAGAAGGGGACTAGCCCAGTGCTTCTAAAATGAGATTATTTTTAAAATTAATAAATTCTGAGATAGAGGTAATGTAAACATTTTCTGCTATATATGGCAGTAAGCCTGGCTTTTTCCACTGCCTACTAATAAAGAGCAAAAGTGATAATGACCTTTAAATAACTACTAAATACCAATCTGATGTCTGTTCTGGTGGGTTTTTTTCAGGTTGATTTTTTTTTACTACAAACCAGTGAAGATGACGCCAAAACATGAAAAACAGGTAAGTCGTATCTAAGCTTTAATAAAAAAGGATTCAAGTTCAGCAGTTGTGGATTGAATTTCATTAAGATTCGCATGGATCAGGGAAGATTGGTTGTATTCTTCATACTTTTAGTTGCCAGGATACAGAATATTCTGGAATGATGCAGTGCCAGTTCCTTCTGTTAAAGTCTGATAGAAGAATCAGATATTCATTCAGAGTAAGTGACTGTGCATAAGGGGCTCAGACACTGAGACAGGAGAGAAGGATTTGGATGGGGTCTTCTTTTAATCAATTTTAGATATTTTATAGGACTAATGGTTGGATCTGGCTCTGAACTCTGAGTACCAGCTGCATGGACCACAAGAATCCCACTTGCACGTTCTCTTCTGCTCAGTCCAATGAACATTAAAAGTTTCAACAAATTATTTTGTCTCAGCTCTTAGTCTCTTATTAGCCTTACTACACAGCATGTGTGGAGTGAAGATGCCAACACCCACAGCATGAAAAGCCCCATATCCTTTGTGTTTGGTCCTTTTACTAACAGGCAACCTGATGGGATACGCTATTTTTCTTGGAAGCTTTGTGGAAAATTACTCCTCAGGGGTTATTGACTAATCAGATGTGTAATAGGAGCACAAGCTCATCACCTGATACAGTCCTGAGCATGGACATTTGAATTAAAATGCAGCTGAAATGATTAATACAAATAATCAACCAATGTGAGATTGTTTTTATTCCTCCTTCTTGTGGTAGATTTTCCCCTCATATTAAAAATAGGCATTTCCATGTCAGATTTCCTGTTTTCCTAGTAGGAAAATGTTAGAGACTAATTCTATATACTAAGGCTTCTGCCTTATCCTTTTCTCTGGGGAATCCATTTCATTATGCAGAAATATATCCAACAAAAAAGATAGAAGGGGAAGACAAAGAGAAAAATTAAAAGAGAAATATTTCTGGTGTTTTCTTCAGCTGCCTTTATGGGTTGTTTTCCCTTTTGAGGCAGATACAAATGGAACATTTTGTCTTTCCATGCTTGTGTCTATGTGACCTCAAGTGCCATTCTTTTAGTCTGCTGTCAAAACTCATGTTCTTTGCATAGATCTGTAACCATGAGGGAGTAGGTGTAATCCAGGTTTGGGTGTCACTTTGGCCATTTTGTCATTTATGTGTGACCTATCTACTTGGACTGCTCCTGATCTTGAGGACAGGGTAGCAAAATACCACCAGTGTCATGCTTGAACTGGCTGGTTTAGCCAGGAATTAAAAGGCACATCTAGCCAGAGAAACTACTCTGCAATTCCTGCTTGTTAAGTAGTTGTGACTATTTTTGGGGCAGATTTGAAGATTCGGAATATTCATGAGGATGTTTAGGCCAGCATGGCTGCTGGGATCCATATCAAAGCTATAGCTTTAGGAGTTTGGACAGAAAATGGTTTGCCTCTGAATTTGGCAGTTTCCAGAGAGAAGGAATAAATGGAGATGCCACATCTTTCAGTGGCTTTCTCTTGAGTATGTACTGTTCCCAGTGCAGGAGGCCTCCTTGCCCAAGCCTGGACACTTCTAACTGTGAGCAGCCAATTTTGGTTTTGAGGGAATTGCTGCTCTGAAATGTTACAGGACACACATGCTTGAATGCATTGATAGAAATGCATGTGTTGTGCCTCTCAGTGAATAAAACCCCCACAACACAACCAAGAAAAAAAGAAAAAAACCCCAAACCCCAAAACTGAAAATATACGTAATGTGACATAATAGCTAGGTCTGCAGCTCTGGAAAAACCAAGCAGCACTGGGCAGGGGAGGAGGACACCTTATACAGGATTGCAGCTGGCAAAAATAAAAAGTCCCTGAAACCTTGGCTGTCTTTGTACTGGGTCTCCCACATTGTACAGCAGGACTGCAATACAGTTTTGTGACTAATGATTAAGTTAGTCTTCAAGTGGTCTGTGGGAGGGAGAGGTCAGCGTCACCTCCCCCAGGTGGACAGTGCATTGAGAATAGACATCTCTATAGAGAGTATCCTCATTTTTATAGCAAAATGGGGAGGGAGTGGAATACATACAGAGGAGAAAGGCAGTTATTACCCAGTATTGCTGTAATCCCCTGATTGTTTGTGACCAGTGAATGCAGGATGGACTGAGCATATAACAGCAACCTCGCAGAGGACTATTCTGCCACCTAATTCTACTTGGACCATGACATAGCCTGTATGTGAATATTGGCCTTTACTCTAGGGATGCAAAAGCATAGGCACCTTATGGTGGTGGATCAACACTTATACTGGGTGGTTAGGTCTGCTTTGATTAAAGCATTGCTGTTTTCCCAGCGGGATCTTGTATTCTGGAGGAGACTTAAAGGTCAGAAGAGAAGGAACAGTCTACATGTGCAATGCCACTGTTTCAGACCAGCAAAATCTGTAATAACACTTCCTGGATTCAAGAGATGAATAGGGGAAGTAACCCTAAATCTTGAGAAAGGCTGTACATTTTTATTTTTCATTTCTAGTTGCTTACTGTTTATCTTGCTTCATTCTAAACTCAGTATTGTCATCTTTTCGGTAAGTAAGGGGGAAGAAAAAGGAACACCCAGTCTTCTGTTGAAATCCTAGTGTTTCAAATCAAAGCTGACAGCGACTGTGTGAGGGCTGCATTTTGCTGAGGTGCTCTGCTGTTCTGCAGATCATTTTTCCTCTTGGCTCAGTTCTTTACTGCTTAGACACTGCCTGCCACAGCATATACAGCAGGTCTCATTTCTTTGGTAGGTAGAGTCTGAAGGGTTTTACCTTCCCTCATGTTGAAACTCAGTGACTAGTTAATTGCAAGTTAAAAGTGTACAGAAGTTTTCCAGTGTAAATCTTGTGGTCTGGAATGATTTGCAAGATAAGGCATAGCTAACCAACAGCATATCCAATAGCAACTTTTAGTCACAACACTTTGGTATTATAAAGGTTTGAAAGAAGTATTTTACTTTGAGGACTATTTTGATTCTGTACAAAGGAGAGGGTTATGGAAGGTTATTTGGAAATGGGGTAATGTGAGGAACCTGGGTAGAAGGAAAGTCAACAAGAAGCTGATACAGCAGTAGATGAGAGGGAGGAGACAGGTCAGGTTAGAATTAGGTTGGGTGAGGTTGTGACTCCTGTGCTGCAGCAGTTGAAGGGAAGAGGAGTGCTGTGTCCTGTTCAAAGCTTCTTGGCATAATTTCTCTTCTTCCACTTGCAGGACTGATGCATTTAGTGCTCAGCAAAGGAAAGAAAGTATGTTGAGAAGTGGTTGCAGCTTTGGAGAAGATTGCGACTCAATCTTCTCCAAGAAATAGGAATTTGGGGAAGACAAAAACTTGTGACATAAAAAGATGGTACAGTGGGCCTGAAAGTCTGCTCTATCTACCTACCTACCTACCTGTGTATGGTAAATATTATAGCCAGTGAGGCAGGTGGAGAAAAACAACCCAAAAAATGGTGTCCTCTCCTGTGTTCAGCACATTGCTGAATATCTTCTCCAGAGCAGAAATAACTTCCTCATGTGTCCCACTAGTGTTTTGGTAAAAGTAAAGGCATGACCCTCAGCTGGTAGAAATGATTAAAGCTCTGTTCATTTGTTCCTCTTGTGTCATGCTGGCATGGGGTTAAAACGCTGCTGGGGAGGATTGGCACTCTGGTGCTCCTCAGCAAGGAAAGAAGCAGCAGAGGTGGCAGGAGCCTTTCAAATGTGCTTTTTTTGGCAAGATGTTCATGATGCTCACCAGAAGGGTAACCACCAATTACACAGAAAACACCCCTGAGACCAGGAGCTGGGCTAAGTGACATAAAACCAAAAGCTGTGTCCAGCCATCAGGCCACAGGCTCCCCATCTCTGAAGCAGTAACACCTGGAAGTCAGGGAGGAAAATGATTTAATCCAGACCTTGAATGTCTCCCTGCTATGTACAGAGTGTAATGGCTGTTCAGGAAAAAGTGGATCTTTGCCTTTCAAGGTTGTCATTGTTCTCCTGTCAGTCCATTGAAGGTCTGCAGTGCTGGTACATGCAAGTGTGTGTTAGGGGAGAAGACTTGGCTGAAGAGTAAAGCTTTGATTCCTGATGTCTTTGGTTTGGGCATAGGAAAGCATATTTTGAGAGCTTTCTAGTTCAAGATTTCTTGATTTATGCAAATATGTACTAAAAAAGGCACGTTTTTTACCAGAGACACTGTCATTCCTCCCACAGTGGATTTCTGTACCTGGAGATCTTGCGCAGTGCCTTCCTCTCAGGGGGAATATATCTACCCCTTAAAGTGATACACTTGTCTTTAAGTCTTTGCTAAGTGGTGGGCTTAGCTTTTTGGGTGAATAGCTTATTTAAGCAACTGGAGTAGGGAGGCCTGTCCATGTGCTCCAGAAGTAGCAGGTTTTTAAGCACACTTTTGAATTTTAAAGGAATATTTTCCATCCTAGCATGAATATACAGATTTATCAGGATTTTGGGGTTTGGTTTGGTTTTGTTTCTTTTTTCTACAACAAAATTTTGATCATTAGCTGAGAGTATTGAGAAACATTTAATTCTTCAGTCTCTTCCAATTCCCATTAGTGATGCCCAGTAACATCCACAGGCCCTCTGTCTCTTTTGAGATCCCTCTAAATTATTAAATAAATGTAGAAATTACAAGGAAGTAAGCTAGATATGACAACTTCTACACCAAATACTCTATATAATTGTCCCCTCAAAATGGGGAATTTTGCTCTGCAGTGTAGCTGTGTTGCTTCCTTGGGCAGGTTGATGGGCAGATTGGAACAGAAACGCCCCAGTGCTGCATCTTCAACTATACTCTTTGTCAGTGTTGATTACAAGTGTGGGAAAAGCCTAAAATACCTGCCTCATTCTCCTTTACGCGTGTGACTTTGAATGTTAGGATTTTAGTTTGTCGCTACCAAGATCTCACCTCCCATGCATGAAACATATATGACTTTTCACAGTGTTACTTAATCTGAAATACACCTTTTCAGCTAGCAGTTTGGCAGGGACTTTCCCAGACATGTGGTGTAGCTCAGATGATTCATTGCTTTATGCTTCTCCATTTATAGGGTTGCAATATTCAATAAAACAGCAGTTCAGCTTTTAATCTGACTCAGTAGTTTGTGGAACAGCAGAACAATCAAGAGAGTCTTTAAGGCTGCCTTTGTCTTCTGAAATTAATTGCTCGATTTTTATTATGCGCTTACAGGAGTTTGTAACTGTCTTGGTGCGAGACCCCAGGATACAGAAAGAAGACTCATGGCATTCTTACATAGACTATGAGATATTTATTCACGTAAGTATAAAAATACGAGAACAGATTCTTTGGGCTCTTATTGCTGTTTCTGACCAAGCCAGGGTTGTCTTTGGGAAATAAATGGAATTTTTGCTTCTGGGATGCTGGAGGCTATTCTCTTTTAAACAACTGGGGTGCAGTGGAACGGGTAAGGTGGGTTTGCCAATGGCCGTGTCATAGGTCTGGCAGAGCTGGGGTTGAACCTAATGTTCACATGTGCATTCCACAGGGTCTTGCAACAGAGAATTCTTAGCTTTGCTTATCAACTAGGAGAGTGTTAGTCAGTGATATCTTACTGTTGTAAAGGAATGTTGGTGTTCAGGTATTCATGGGAAAACAACTTGCTTGTCAATTAAGTTTATCTGGTTATTTGTACTTTAAATTCTCCTCGGTTCTTTTTGCCAAGTTATGTGGTTCTGCAATGTGGTTGTTTTCAGTGTACCGTGACATTCATATCATGCTAATTTAGTGGTGCTTGGATGTGTGAAGTAGTTGCATTTGGGTTTATGATTGTAGTCCACCATATATTAATGGAAGTGCACTTGGCATTATGGTGCTTTTGTGCCTTAAATCTGTCCTATACATAATTTTGTTTTCTTGGTTGTTCTTTGCTGGATGACATATGGAAGGCGTTATCCTAATTTGCCAAATCTAGATCCAAGGATTTTGCAGTGTAAAATAAAGGTATTTGAGAGCACCAAGTTACATGGTTAATGCTTGGCACAAGACTAAAAGCGTTTCCTTCCTGTGTGGAAGAGTGAAGCAGTTAGTGTATGAGAGCAAGCAGTCGAATGATGATCTATTAAATATCTGTGTGACAAGTGCTTCTCTCCTGTGTGGCAGTCAGAGTTGTGAAACTGCTACATTTGCAATTGTACTTCAGGTACTGCTTTTAAAGCAATTATATTTTTCATTTCTGGTAAATACGAATTCTGTAGATTTGGCAGGGTGGGTGCTGTATTACTGTTTCACAGACATCAGTGCCTCTGAATAAAAGTGTATTAAGGCTTTCCCAGTGACTGCTGAGTTGGGGAGATGTTGTTTAAACCCAGCGTGTCTTCATTCAACTCCAGCCAGCAACTAAGCACTGCACAGCTGCTTGCTCACATCCCCTCTGCCCCACCAGCAGGATGGAGGGAAGAGATTGGGGAGATGAAAGAGAAAATTCATGGGTTGAGATAAGAACAATTTAATAATTGAGATGTAGTATAACATTAATAATAACATTAAGTAATAATAATATTAAATTGTAAGAATAACAATACTAATAAAGAAAATTTTAGAAGAAAAATACATAAAACCGTAGAAAGACAAGTGATGCAAATGAAAACATATGCTCAGCACCAGTGCCAGTAACCAGTGCCCAGTCCCTCAGTGGCAGTCCCCAGCCAACCTCCACCCTAGTTTATTGCTGAGCATGATGCCATATGGTATGGAATATCCCTTTGGTCAGTTGGGATCAGCTGGCCCAGCTGTGTTTCCTCCCAGTTTCCCATGCACCCCCAGCCTGCTCACTGGTGGGGTGGGGTGAGGAGCAGAAAAGGCCTTGGCTCTGTGCAAACACTGCTCAGCAGTAACTAAAACATCCCTGTGTTACCAGCACTGTTTTCAGCACTGATCCAAAACAGCAGCCCCAGCTGCTGTGAAGAAAATTAACTCTCCCCCAGCCAAACCCAGCATACAGTGATATATGATCCATCACTGGGCATCTCTGAAGCTCTTAAGCATCAACTCAGCTTCCTGCCACCACAATGCCAGAGACCAAGTCCCTAGGTCAGTCTTGGACTGACTTTGAAGTCCAAGTCCCTAGGTCAGTCCTACCATCCAGACTTCTCAGTGGACTCCAGGTATTGTGTCTGCCTGGCTTTTAGGCCAGATGAATTCCCCTTCTACCCAGCTCTTAGAGTATTTATCTTCTTAAACTGTGCAGTATCCTGGGTGTGCTCCTCTGTTTCAGAAGGCTGTCATCTTTGTGCTGTCTACAGTCTGCATCTTGTGCCTGTCTGGAATTATGGCTCCTGGCAGGCAGGGAGGGTGGGCTGGACTGCAGGCAGTTTTCTAATGTAGTCTTGCCTAGTATATGGGATTTCATATAAATGTATGCTCCATGGGAAAATTTGGCAAAAATATTTAATTTTCACAAATTGTTTCTCTTTTGATGAATTGCCGTTTTCCTAGTGAATTAATAGTGTTCTGTGGGCATATTTCCAAGTGCTGCTACTTGCAGAGAGCAGTCGCATTGGTTTCTTTGGTTTGGTTTAAGTGGGACTGCATACTGGAAAAGCTCTGTGTAGCTGTTTGCAGGATTGTAACTAGAATACCTAAAGATCTTTTTCCCCTGCAAAGATTGACATTTTCTACTGAAACCTTTTCCTGAGGTCTATTTTCCTGTTACTGTAAGTTGTACTGTAATCCAGATCTCTTGCTTTTAAAGAGAAAGCAATGAAAAATATTTCCCTGAGAAGCAGTAGGAACTGTCACCAGTCCTGCCTGAGGTAAAGCACAGTCCTTAACATAAACCGAATTAATGTCAAGCTTTCCATTGGTGTCTTGGGCATTAGTACAACATCTTGGATGTGTTGTTAATACCATGCTGCACTTTAAATTAAGACGATTTGCAAAGTAAATGTTTTTTATTTCCCAACAGACAAACAGTATGTGCTTTACAAGGAAAACATCCTGTGTTAGACGACGCTATCGAGAATTTGTCTGGCTCCGGCAGAGGCTTCAGAGCAATGCAGTGCTTATGTGAGCAACTTTATAGATGGCTTTTTAATAATCTGTCAGTCATGGAGGGAAGGATTGTTTCATCTTAATTCAGAGAACTGCAGAAATCAGATCTGGAAAGTATCCTGTGTTTCTTACTAGCACATGTTTATTCTGTAGAACGCATTTTAAGTGCTTTAAACACAGAAGAATGTGGTTTGTACTTACAGCCCTTTTTTGGTGAGCCCCCCTCTAATTTGTAAGGAGACTTGATCTATATTTTCTTTTGCTATTAACAGGTAGCAGAAATAACAATCTAATGTAGGTGTTTGTACTTCCTCTTTGTTCTTCTTCGCTGTGCTTAGGTCTTGCAAGCACCATAAGAGACCCAGCCAGACATGGATGCAGGCTTAACAACTGGACCAGAAAAATCAGATTAATTTATTTTCCCCTTTGAGGTTGTGAGAAACCCTTCAGTTTCTCAACCTTGTGTTCCCAAATTGATTTCAAGAGCTTCTGGAACATAACCCACAACTTTCACGTGCTTGGGGTTGGCATTTGCTTACTGCATTTTTCTCTGCTGTTTCACATTTGGTTTTAACGGTGTATTTTTTCCTGTTTATAAAGACAGCTACCTGATCTGCCATCCAAAACTCCCTTTTTCAATATGAACAACCCTAATCACGTGGACCATCGCCGTCAGGGTCTGCAAGAATTCCTGGAAAAGTGAGTACAGCCTATTCAGAGGTATTGGAATTTTTATGAGGTCATCAATTTCTGGTTTAAAATAGCTCATCTCTGGTACTTGAGAGCCACCATGTGGTCATCTGTACTTGCTACACGTTTAGTTATCTTTTTTTACTTGCACTGTCATAATTCATACACGTGACCAGCCCTGTTGGTTATAAGGAGACCTCAGCTGGGGCTTTTCCTTTGTGTTTCATTGCACTGATTATAGATAATAGGCTTAGATTTAAATCACTTTGCAATTGTGTACTAAGTTTGGGAGATCTTTCACTGTGATGTCTATTTCTAGCTTTCAATAAGGAGTTAGATATTCTTGTACAAAGAAGAAGCCCCCCCCCTTTATGTTCATGGAAAATCAGTATCTTTGTGGGCTAAATCCCTGAGAGCCTGGGAAAATTCTCTAGTGAGATCTCCTAACACAGAGCTTTCCTATAATGCAAATTAATTTAACAGTTCCCCTAACATAAGCAAGCTCTAGCCAGCTGTGACCATTTTCAGTGTAGCTGCAATCTGTATAAAATCATTCATCAGGTCTAGCTAGACCCTGACCTGCATTACAAGGGAGTAGTGTATGAGTTTCAGTATTGCATCCCTCAGTCCCACTGCTGTGACCGCTTCACCTTCCGCAGTGGCTGAGCCCCTGTTGGTGTAATTTTCTGCTTTTTCTCTGCCGTTCTTGTCGTGCCCTGGCACTGCTGGCGTGAGAGCAGGCTGCTCACAGCTGCTGGGGCAGGAGCTGAGGGTACCTCTGCTGGCTGCCTTAGCTGCTGCTGGGGGTAAGGGCATGGTGAAATGCTGCAAGTAGAGATCATTCATCTTCTTTCCAGTCAGTGTATTATAAGCCTTCCTAACAGACAACAAATCATTGGTCATGAGGTATATTTGTTAGGCTTAGCAGCTGAAGGCAGGGACAGCTAACTGCTGCAGGAATAATATTCTGCATGCAGTTATATAGGATCTGTGGCCAAAAGGTCAGCCAATAAATACTGGCTGAAGGCATGTGAGACAGGGAAGAGAAAGCAGAAAAGGATTAGAGGGTATTTTTACACCTCAGGAAAGAAAAGCAGTGAAATGGAAGGGCTGTGCTCCTAGAAGCATGTCAGTGATAATATGAAGAGTATGGTAGCTCAGGTTCCTGGGTCTGAGCATTTCTGTCGTAGCTGTGCTGCCCCATGGAGTAGTGCATTTCAAAAAAACACATTTTAAAATGGCAAAGAGGCCGGTCTGATAACAGGGTATGTCAGCATCAGAAATGTTTACAACTGCTGTCTGCACTTCAAAAGGCAAAACGGAAAGGTAGATTATCTTAAAAGACATCCTCATGCTCCAATTTTGTGGATGACTGTAGCTTAAATGAGTACTGACAGCGGAAAATGACAGCATGTGGAGCATTTCACCCTGCTGCTGTTAGCCCAGGAGTGGGAAAAGAGGCAACTCAGTTGCAAGGTAATGATATAAATGTTTGAACTTGAGTGCAAGAAAAGTGTCAGCTTTCTCTCAGTCCTGGGGAGCAGTTGGAAGGAATTTTCAGAGGTTGTGTTGAGATGTACAGGCCTGGCACCTTATTGTACCGTGGCCCTCTGCTGGCTGGCCCTGCTGTGCTGCTGCTGCTGCTGCTGCTGCTCACAGAAGGCATCTTCCTATTGGCTCAGCAACACTGCCATGATGCTTTTCCCCCTCCCTCCCCCCCATTTTATGACTCTGAACCAAAGGTTATGATTTTTTTTCTGAAATTGGATTTGTGGAACTCCCTAACAAAAGTTAGTATAAAATATATATATATATACACCTATGCATAATATATAGGTATAATATATATATGTGTATGTAAAATATACACGTATATTCTGTGTATATATATGCATATACACCTATAGATGTATAATATGCATACATGTACAATATACATATGTTACATAGATATTGTATATAATACACACGCTTTACTGAAGGGCTGGGTCTGGAGGCTGCACATTCTGTGGGGTGGCAATGCCAGGTGAAGCAGGACCTTTCTGATACATTAGAAAGGGGGTTCCCTAACCCAAAACTGCTAAGCTGAGAGCTACATTCACCCCAGCAATGACAGCAGTCACTGTGCACAAGCTCACAATCCTACTGGTGTTTCTTTGTGGCAGTGGGAAGAAATGGGATTCGAGCCTGTGTGGACCTGTCTGGGGAGAGGTTCGCAGGTAACATTTTTAAATGCCTGCCTGTGATGCAGGAATCCCAGGTGTTATCAGGATCCAAGACATCTTTGAAAAGAAGGATGAGACCTTTAAAGTCTTGGTTCGTGCCCTGTGCCTGTATGACCAGGTTTGTGCCCTGTGCAATATGACCAGATTGCTGAAGTGCCTGCCTGTGCAGGAGCCATGTGCCTGAGAAGCAAGGATTGAGCAGCTGGAGGCTCTCTAGTGCTCAGCTTCTGGCCCTGGGAACACTTCCATATTGCCTGTGTGTGCAATATGGGTTGCTGGATGGCTACAGAGTTCTGTTGTGCTTCCTCACTTCCCACTCCAGGGCAAGTTAGCACAAGGCACAGTGTGTACTTAGAGCCTTTGTGAAGCCTGTCCGTGCTGAGCACAGTAGCGTAAGAATTAGGCCAACAGCTGGGAAGTTAAGCACTAGACTTTGGTGAAATCTGGGAACAGGTGCCCCATTTTGATTTGGTTTTACTGCACAAATGCAGGATAAGATCTACTTATCTTACAGGTTATTATCTCTGAGTGATGAAGAGCTGTAAAGCTCACTTCTCGTCTGGGCATAATTTAATATTTCAAGAGGCCATTTGCATTAACGGAAGTCAGCTAGCCCCTTTTCAATTATGAATTACTTTGTAAGAATAAGGAAAATTATGTGTTTTTCCTGCTAAGTATCCTCGTCCTTTGAGGATGTCTGTAAATTCATAGGAAAAGTTTATTCTTAAACTAGAGGTCAAAATAAAACACTATGTTAAAATTGTAGCTTTTGTAAGATCCCCTTTGCTTCCATCCCTTTGTAGCTGTGCAGGTCTAACTTTGGGAGTTAGATTACCCTCACAGAAGATCAGTTGGATTTGCTCATGAGAAAACTAATTAACAAAGCCATTTTGAATGAAGCTGAGTTCAGTTGATGACTTCTTTTTTTATCGAGTGTAGTCAGATCCCAAAAAATTATGTGATTTAGGGAGAAGGATTACTCTTCAACTGCTTTTCAGACATCCAGTTTATGATGTGGTGGAAGACACTGAGAGTTTTGAGGAATGAAATGCTTGGATCCACAGGGAACAGAGGGCATCTAGTGTTGCTGCTGCAGAAGGCCATGCATTGGGCTTGCTGGGTGCTGGAGTGAGGAAGCCACCCAAAATTCACCTGCCTAAGGCAGAGCCATTTTCTGAAGGTGTCTGGTGTTTTGCCCTTTTCCTCCCACCTCCTTGCCTTTTCCACTGCAGTCCCACAAGCTGCAGCTAATGCAGGGTCAGAGGTCTCTTCTGGAGGTGTCTCCACTGGGTGCTGTCTCAGGGATGTGGAAAGCAGGAGACTGGCTCCCAAAGGGATGGATGTCAGCTTGCCCCTGCCAGGGGCTCAGGCAGGAGCATTGGCACTTGTGGGGCAGGTGGAACCACCTTGGGCAAGTTGCTTCTCTCCAGTGGAGCCTTCCTGGTGTTTCCTATCTGGTGAGAGAATAATGTGTAGCAGGCACATGTGGCTTAATCTGCTCCTAACCGCACGCATTATCACATACCCAACAGTTGCTTCACAGTTGCTTGATATCAGTGACATTTCCTCCCTTGTAAAAAGTGAAGGAGGCAACACAGTCAGCTTTTTAAAAGAGGAAACTGGGGCTTTGTTTGGTGTGGGCTGGGGCTGAGGGGCTGGATGCTCAATAGAGGGCACCACAGCACAGGCTGTCATCCCCTGTCTCTCAGCTCCTTGGGTTTTTCCCCTGCTCTCCATGATCTGATGTAAATGGGCAGAGTAAATTTGTTGAAAACAAAATCGGAGTGTTAACCTTCCACACACATTCAAGTGTGCATCTGTCATTGTATTAGGTTACAGTAGATACAGGAAATCTTTAGTTAGGATTAAGTTGTACTGTTCAGCCATATGTTGTTTTTCTCCAGCAGAACAGTGTATAATATACCTAATAAAATCATGTTGAAGAAAACCAGATTTTGGACCTTGTCCAAAGAAGAAAAAACACATGTTTTTTCTTTTGTAAATATTTTTGCCATAACACAGGAAAAGATAAATATTCCTCATATAGTATCCAGCATTTCCTCAAAAATGACATTATTTCATCCGCTTGTGATGTTTTTCAGTCTTCCTTCTGTAAAGGTCTAGAGATCACGAGCATTTACTGAAAGCTTACAAACAAAGATTCACGCGGCTGTGAATAAAAAATTATTTTATTATCTCTAATTCTAATGTAGAGCCTTATCCTGCAGCCCCCTTAATCACATAAGTAGTCATTATGCATGTGAGCAGTCTGGCCGAGAGGAGTGAAATCTCTGACAAGTAATGGCTACTGATGGGATCAAGACTTGCAGGGTCGAGCCTTTCGTTCTTCTTGCAGGCGTGCATAGGAGGTCTGTTGTTCTCTTCAATACGCTCTGTCAGTTTATAGGAATTATTCCGGTGAGCCGTGACTCTTCCAGTAGCGCAACGACAGCGAGTGCTGATTTACATCACTGTAAGCACAGCCCTGCCTGGCACTGGCTGCAGTGAAAGCGTTGCAGAAGCACTGGGAGCGCTACTGATTGTGTCGAGACTGCGCACGCGTCCGGCCTCCGCGAAGACATCCGAGTATTAATGTTGTGACACTCCTCCCTTCCTCTTACCTTTTTAATTTGCTAGGTGGTGGTTTGTAATTTTCATTTTTTAAGTCCATGAAGCCAACTCCACTTTTTAAATGTACAGCCCTTCACACAGTGAGCCCCCAGGACAGCAAAAGCCCCAGAGAGCAACTGCTACACCAGCACTTAATACTGCTAGTACCATCTGCTGACAAATGTATGGGTATTCCCTTTAAGAGATTTTGAACAGGAAAGCATAATACTTACGGGTAGTGCAGAATTTATTGTTCATTTTGATTGCTTAAAGCATGCAATTAAAAAGCAGTCTAACCTGTTGATTCAGAGGGGTCAGGAAAAGCAGCAGTTATTTTTTAATTAAGAGGAAACAGAAACTCTTCAAGGGTAGAACCAGGTAAAAGGTGTTTGTATATTTGCTTTCAGGATGGTTTTAAATGACTTGCAGAATGCATTGAGTGTTTGGTCTCAATGTGAACACATAGTGAACACACACATATGTACATATATGAGTATATGAGTGTGATTAGGTTCATGTACATCTTTCCATTGCTGCGCCTTGGTTTCTCTTCACTCCCTTCACCTCCAGATGGCACTATGAAGCAGAAAAGAAAATTACTGTGAAATAATGAGACCAATGTAAAGTAAAATTGGAAATTGAATTATAGCTGCAGAAAAAGGACAGTAGCCTTGAGGTCCTGATCAGTCTGTACTCTTATCACTTTTGTTTGCTGTTCCATGTGTTAGGTTACTGCCGAGTTAATAACAGTGCTTTAGCAGTTCAAGGCTTAGCAGAATTGTACTGGACATGAAATAAAGCTAAAATGAATTTGTGTCCAATATCATTGACATTAGTGCTCATTACTTCTCTGGTGTAATGCCTCAAACCATCTAAAATCAATTTTAAAGATTACCCGTTATTTTATAAAGAAAATAAAATACATTTCAAACAGCAACAGAGCTGTAAGTGTAGTGTAATCTCATGAACAGTTAGTTACTCTTGTTTTCACTGGTTGGCAGGAAACTTTTGACGGTACAGCAAGAGGAAAATCTGTGAAACTAAATGCCATTCTCAGAATTTAATGACTTGGCTTTTTGCTGTTACTTGGCATTAGACACGCAAATGTTAGAATTGCAGAAATGTGCATCCCCTCACTGTGCCTGGGAAAAACAGTAACTGTAGTTACTCTACAGGAAACTCCAGCACATTATTTTTCTTTTGCCTTTTCTTTTTAAGAGAAGTAGAAGGAGAATATTTACTCTTCCAATTGCATAAACTATAAAAGTGGATTTATTGTCTGGAATGATACCTCTACTTTTTGTTGCAATGTTTGTCTTTGTTTGGAACGTGGGTTTATCAAGAGTCAAGGCTGAAATCCTCTTTTAGTGGCTGCTGAATGATGGGTTTTCAAACTGCAATCATGAAGCTGTTGCTGTCAAGGTGCATGGACCTTTAAATTCTTTTTGAATCATTTTTAAACAGCCTTTGCTGGATTTTAGATGACAAAAAGTTTTTGTCTATTAATACATTACACACATTGATTTTACAGATGTGTAGTTGGTATTAAAATTGCAAAATTTCAGACTGGATTAAAAAGGCTTTCTCTGTGTATGAAAGTGTGCTTATTTTGAACTTCAGCAAAATCTGGTCTTTCTGAGACTCAGTTTCACTCACACCTGGTGGATCATTAGGGTCGTTGGAGACATTTCCTCATTGGAAGGTGTCAGAGTTGGAGTTGTTTGGCTGAGACTGCGTGTTCACCTAGGCAAGTGAAATGTGCATGCACACAAGTATCTTGTGGTTTCATGTAGATATCTCTTACTACTTATTTTAATTTGACAGATTTTTATGGGCTTGAATGAAGCCAGGAATCCTTTTGTGTGTTTATTAAATGTTATTGTAATGTTGGCTGCTTTAGAGAACAGTTTTCAGAACATATTTGTGTTTAAAACGTTACAGTCCAAACACACCATTAATCTTATTCAAGAGAAGGAACTAATCAGTTACACTCTTCGTTTTAGTCAGAGTACCTTTAAAATGCAATATTTCTTTCTGCTCTTACTAGTTCTTACATTAATGTCACCTCTTATTTCCTGCTGCACAGCAATGACTTTTTTTGGTAAAAACTGTAGCCTAAATGGGTATAAATAGGTAAACATTGACTCTGAGTAGCTTTGAGGTCTTTAACGATACTTTAATACTTTTCTGTGGAGCATTTTTTGGCATGGTCATAGCCTCTGATGTCTTTATTACATGGCTAAAATGACACACACAAACTGAAGAAGTTTCTTCTTAATCATTCTGGGATTTGTATAGTAAAGAATTCCTTCTTTAAAGAAATGTTGAAGAAAAGTTGTGTATCTTTTATTTAAACATAGCGATGATGATCCTCAATTCTCAGGCCTTCAAAAAGTCTCTCTACAACTTTCTGTGTTACTGTAATGTATTGTATTTTGTTTACTGTCGTGTTTTAAGTAAATACTCTGTGCTAAATTTATTTGGAGACTTAATTTAAAATATATATGAACCAAATTTTAATGCCAATTTTTGAAAATAATAGCTGGAATTAAATAAAAGTTAAGAGTCCCTGAAAACTAGCTGCAAGTAAATTAAAAACAGTGTTCAGTATTATTGTTTTCTTTCGAGCTTAAATATACACATATTTGTAACAGTGTAAATAATTTTGTTTAGTGTTGGCTCAGTTGTTGACAGGTATTCCAAAGTCCTGATGTTGCGCGTGTCTGAAGTCTGTTCTGCCTACACACTGTCCCTCTACACACTTCTTTACTCCACCAAACAAATCAGTGACTTGTAACTTTTATAAAAGTTTGGCTACTAAAAAAAAGAGACCACATTTTTGTAAGAGTATATGCCTCCAACTGCCTAAAAATCATTAATTGATCCATGTGGTAATAGCAGATGGTTAAATGGAGGAAATGTCCTTGAAGTTATTGTAATAGCAGATGTGCCTAACTATTAGCTTCATGTTTTTACTCACCTAAAATTCCAAATAATGTAATAAGAAAGTAACATGCACCTAATCATTTTAATATGTTCATTGCCTTCTGTTACTGATTTAGGATTCATCTGAAAACTTTAAAAGCAGGACATCATTTAGAATTTGTTCTGGGAAAACACTTTAGAATATATATGTGTGTGTGCGCAGGTTATATATAAACATTTGCCTATTTTTTTTTTTTTTCTTTTCCAGGATCCTACAAGATGCATTATTGCTGTCAGATAGTAGGCTTCACCTCTTCTTACAGACTCAGCTAAGCCCAGAAGATATGGAGGCCTGTGTGTCTGGACAGACCAAATACTCTGTTGCTGATGCGATTCACAGTTTTGCCTCTCTGAACAGACGTTTTCCTATAGAAGATGAGGAGAGAAAAAAAGGAAAAAACGATGCAGACTCTGATTCAGAGAGGTGATTTGTGTATATCCTTACTTTCTGTGATTATATATCCATACATACACACGCACATGCTTCACTTTTTTGTTGATGTAATACTAAGATAATGAAAAAATTAATTGACTGAGATTTTATTGAGCTGTGACAGCTCATCATAGAAGTCTTCACACACACCTCCACACTGAATTAATGAATGCAGTAGAAATTCAATTATCTGCATTCTGATTATGTGAATTTCATTTAGTCAGACTTGAATTATTCGCGTTTAAATTATCTTGCTAAAAAAATATCCAACTGCACTCCAAATGGCTAATTAAAAGTCCAAATTTCCTGTCTCTCTTTGTGACTGGAGATAATTAAAGTTCTCCTCTGTTACTCAGGCTTTGAGTGTGTTGTGAAAACCAATTTCCTCCTTTTATTTTTTTTTTTCTCTCCCCCCCTCTCCCCTTTTCTGCAGTTCATCCTCCGGGCTTGGACCTAGTGATGACAGCATTTCATGTGGATGTAAAGCAAGCCCAGCTTCTGAAGAATCATGAAAAATCATTCCTGTATTGCTACTTTAAGGACAGTACGGAGCAGTTTCTGCTTTGTTTACTGGTTATGTGTACCACACAAACAGGGCTGTCTGGTAACGTGTACCTAAAAGACCCGTCGTTAATGCAACCATATGTCCTTACAAAATACTCAGAACAGACCCTGATACTATCTTTTTGGTGATTTTTTTTTTTAATGTATCTTGGTGCAGGTCTACATGCTACCTATTTATGTTTTTGTGACTATTAAAATCTCAGTATTGGGTAAGTCGTGCTCTTCTGACATATGTGGCAGTTAAAATAATTCCCTCAGTTGAGTGCATGTCTCGGATTTGAAAAATAAAGATAACTTAATTCCTCACCTTAAAAGTTGGTATATCATATCAAACATATTCAAAGCATCTTTTAGTCATTTGCATCAGAGAAGTTTCATCTTTAGAAGTCATTTGACATTGGTGATGAAATTACACACCCCACCAAGGTACTCACTTTTTAAAGTAGCTCAGCAACATCAGCAAAACAACATTCGTACAAACTATATGCTGCTGACAATTTGAGATATAAATACATCTTCCTCTGGTCCTTCTGTAATGTTTATGGAAAGACTGGTTTTATCATGCCTAAGTACTGAAGGCAAAAATTCTTGAGCATGGTTGCTTAGAAGTTGAGAAATATAAATAAAAATTGCATCATTTCTAGGCTTGTTGGAGATTCTCAGCTCCCAGGGAATTACGGATACTCATTCCCAGTGAAAATCCTGGATGAGGTCCATCGAAACCAATGGCTGGATTTTGCACTGACCTCACTAAGGGTCAACATGTTCACCAACATGTTTAACTTTAGGCATCTGTATTTGAAGGTGCTGGTAGAGGTGTTTTAGTTCAGCAGCTGAACTGGGGAGTATCTCCCTCTGTGAGATGATGATAATCACATAGCTCTAACACCCTGCGTGGATGTGGCCTCTCCACTCTCCGTGAGTAACAGGAGCTGCCGATTTCATTGTGGCTGTAGTTACCACGTTGGAATATTGACTTTTTCACAAACAAAAGGCAGGCTTGAACACAACTTCTTAACCACCAACACTTATTTTGATTAAATGTCAGTTTTGCTCTTTATTGTTCACAGCAGCTGCATAGTGTCTTGTCCCAGATTCTGTCAAAGGAATATGTTTCACTGTGGTGTTGTATTTATATTTGACATTTAACTGCTATTAAAAAGAGCTAGGGGGTCTGATCACCCTAGCAAAGCTCCCATTAACTTCAGTGTGGTAGTTACCGGCCCAGAAATGGATATAAATACATGTCTTTTTTTTTTCCCCCCTTTTTAAAGAAATCTGAGGTTACTTTCAAAGGAGCATTTTAAAGCTGTGAATTACAGAAACAATAGATTATTAAATAGACAGCTAGTAAGGGGTAGCATAAACATGTGTGGGCGTGCTTTTTAAAAGTATCCAGCTGGGAATCTGTGTAATTTTAGAAACAGGTTTTAATAGCCTGAGAATAACATCTCTTAGGTAACTACTTTAAGCCACTGTATTTTGTTGATGCTGCACTCTGCAAGGCAAATATCTGTTTCTTTTTGCTGGGTCTTACTGCATTGCACAAATGTATCCCTTCACCATCTCAGCTTGTATGTGAGTTATCAGCGACGCTATTTTTAATGTAAAAGTGATAACATTTAATTAAAGCAACAAGTTATCACTAAGAGTAGCTTAAAAATAGCTGTTACTGCCAGTCAGAGATTTTGATTACTTGAATTTTTTTTCTCTATTTTTTAAGATGGCACATTACAAAAAAATGTTTAGCAAATTTATTTAAAAGGTGGGAAGGATTTAAAGACAGAAACTGGAATAATGTTGAGAAGGATATTACCATTTTTACTTAAGACAATGTAGGGTTTTCTTTTGTTTTAAAAGATTGAGCTAAACTCTTGAAGCACTTTACAGTTCTGACTTACTAACATATCCCCAGTACCTGACAAAAATTACAGAAACACAAGGTTTGGAAAGCCTTTGTGGCCAATTTTATTTTTTAATTCTAGGAGCTTATCAGTATGTCAGCGGGTGTTTTCCAAATGAAGATGTTTCTGAAATAAATATTTGTTTTCTAACAGCTCTATTGTTATTCTCTTACTTTCTTCGTCATTCTGTTAAAAAAAAAATCTAAGACTACTATAACTTTCTTCTCAGCTTTGACAGAAATTTGTTCAAATATTTATCTTTTGAATGTTGTTTGTGTAGCTAGTGTTACTGGAATTTTTCTTAGTAATGGGGAAGGGAAAGTACTACATGCTCTCTAGTATGTCTCCTTCATGTATCAGCTGTATATAATCACATATAAAGGCTTTAAAGCATTTTGTTTCATTGGAACATTATATGTAACTTTTACAAATGTAAATGTTAAAAAATAATTTAAATGTCTTTTATTACTTTAATGATTTGGCAATTTTTCAACACTGTGACATACAGTTTGATCAGTTGATCGCTGGTATTTTGATTCTCATTTTTTAGTTTTGAATAATGTTGACACTTCCTGCTAGCTTTTTTTTTAAAAGCAGGATAATACCTAATTTATAAATTAGAAGTAGCAATCAGATTACATTATATCTAATTGCAATAATTCTGCATTCAAAAGCTTTTCTTCATATTTTGCTTATAGCTTTACATCCTCATTTTTATGATGGTTTCTTAAAAGCTTTTAAGTAATTAAATAAAACAAGTTACTACTTTCTAGCTCATGTTTAAACCTGACAGTAAGATTTCCTTTATTTCAATATCAATATCCTAATCACTTTGACTTACCATGTGTAATTTACTCTTCCGTTATTTTTGTAATATCTGTATATGTATATAAATATATGTATACATATATATAGTGTATGTATCTATGTGTAGATATATATACACCCTGTGTATGCAGACACACTCTGTTGTGTTTGGGTTTTCACTTCTTTTACATTTTCTACAAAAAGAATAGCAAAGAAACTCCACAGAGATGGTGTATTTGGAGTGAAAATTGTTCACATCACAATGTATTTCTATAAGTACCGAGGGAAATTTATACACTAAATCCCACACTGTACAACAGCGCAAAGTTCGGTGTCCATGTCTTTTTTTTTTGACAGGTGACATACTGAATTTGTTTTCCAGATGAATATTTAAATTTTACACAATTACTATGAATTATTAAAACAAAAAATGTTTGTGACTTGCTCTGTTATACACGGTATGGATAAGAAGAAGATTAAACCTTGTATGGTCCTGTGTCGTTTCCCTTTAATTGCAGGAATAGGCTCAGGGCTAAGGACCGGGGGCTTTACTTTTCTTCCCTAGCTTTTACAAGGTGTCAAAAATTTCTTTTCACGAAAGGCCTAAACGCTTTAGGAAATTATTACACCATTATTCTCTGCTTCGCTGTTAAAAAATGCGCCATAACGGGTTAAGTCGCTTCTTCGCCTTCTGGAACAAAAACCTCCTTAGAAATTAATTCAAGTGGCCTTGTAAAACAGAAATGGAACTGTGGCTTTCGGGCTCGCTTTTGGCTTGCGGGGCGCCGGTGGGTGCTCCGCGGCTGTGGGTGCTGTGCGCCCGCCGGAGCGCTGCGGCAGCGCCGGCTGCCCGCGGGGCTCCGCCGCCCGTGCGAGCGGCGAGCGGCCGGGAGGACTTCAAAAAGAGGCAGAGGGGGGAAAAAAGAACAAAACAACCAGCCAACGGGGGAAAAAGGGAAAAGGACGGCAGCATCCCAGATCGCGCTCCCAGCTGAGCCCCGGCCCGGCCCGTTCTCGCGCCCTGCCCCTGCCTTGCCCCGGGGCCGCGGAGCGGAGCGAGGCGAGAGCCTTACCTGGGGCCGCCGCGCTCTCCGCCCCGCTCCGCCCCGCGCCCGGCGGCCGTTCCGCTCNCGGGGGCGGCCGAGCGTTTTTGGGTTAATTCTGGGTTTTCCTGTCCCCCACCGCCTCCCCCCGTCCCTGAGCCCCTCCCGCAGCCGCGCAGCTCCTCAGCCGGGCGAAACAGGGAGGCGCCCACCGCGCTGGGGATGGGCGCAGCCGGCGTGGCGGGGGCTGCACCTGCCGCCCCACGGGAAAGCCCCCGCCGCCCCCCACGCAGCGACCCCCACGGCTCCGCCGTATTTTGAAAGTACATGTTACTATTTATTTATGAATTTATTTATATTTTTATACAAAGGCAATTACATTTTAGCGCAGAGCTCAGGCATGACATTGGCCGGCCTCAGTCGCAGGCAGGCTGCTCTGAAATGGAGGCCTTTCTGCGGAACAGCAAGAGCCAAAAGGCCTTGTGTCACCCAGTTATGTAAGACACAATCTCGCCTGAAAATGCACAATGAATCGGGAAGGATTTATGTAATTAATTGACCAGTCTTAACCTGTTATCGTGATGTAAGGAATTTGGAACTCATTAATTTGGGCCCTGACAGATTTCATATTAGAGCTGGCAAATATGGATTGAGCCTCTTATTCTTGTAGCAGCTGGAATTTCCATGACAGTGAGGATTAGTGAAGAAGACCTATTGCTCAAGTCAAACTGCCTCTTTTGTAATCAGCAGCCCTGCTCTGCATTAAAGGGGTAATGGGAAAGAGGAAAAAAACAGAGAGAAGAAAAAGGAGAAATGTATTCCTGTATGGAGCAGAGCAAGGGAGGGAGAAGAGGGATGTATCCTGGACAGCACAGGCACCAGAGTGGAGTTTTCTCAGCTCCATGACAATGAAAATGCCACAAAGGCAGCCCTGGGGTGGTGGAAAGTGCCTGGAGGACAGGTCTGTGCCATCACCGTGGCCGTTGCTGCCTCTCTGACTGACCTTCCTATGGACCCTCCCAGGAGCCACCGAGCACTTGGGGCTGCAGTGTCAGAGGTTCTGGGAACAGGGTCTGGGCTGCCAAGAGCTGGTCCGACTGAGGAAAAGAAGGGTTTGGGTCATGATCCTGGGGAAGGCAGGACTGGGAGGTACCTGTCATTCATCCTGGACTGTGACACCCTCCATCATGGGGAAAAGGATGCTCAGGGTGGGTAAGAGCTAGATCCAAGGACATGGACAGGCCTCCATGCAGCCATGACAAGGGTGAGTGCACGTGATACGTCTCAACTTCCCCAGTGCAAAGACAAGAAAGAGCAAGAAAAGTTCCTTTGTCTGCTGCTTGGTGACAACCTCTCAGTTCGGTTTTTCATGGTGCCTGGCTGGGGAGTGCCTTCATCCCATTATCATTTCTTGGCATTGATGTGGTAGTAATAACATTGAGTGCAGTCTGTATGGAGACAGTCTAGTAGCTTATATTTTCTCTCCTGGCAACCTGTTAATGACTGCCCTGCTAGTGAATACAGTTGTTAGCAATGACATTAAAAGGTTTTCATGAGGCCTCGTCGTATTTCTACATGCTGTTTATCTACTCTTGTGATAAATGCCATGCAGAAATGGAGTGTTTTTCCTTTTCTCATCTTTTCCTTGCTTTATGCCATTTGGCAGTTGAACATTTCCCCTTCACAATTGCTTAGATCCACCATTTGCTGCTGTGAGGAGAAGGGAAAAGTCATAAAACAGGGGTATGGACAGTAAAACCACAATTGTTTGCAAGGACTGTAAAGTCAAATGCAGATTAAACATAAAACACAGCTAATAAGGCGTCTGTGGCTCTTATCTTCTGGACATCTTTGACCATATACATGTGGGCCTTGATGTCCATCATTGTGTAGGGATAATTAATGAAACTTGGCACTAAAATGCATTCAGTTCTAAATTCGGGCCAATAATCTGGATCATAGCTTTGATCTTCTTGGTGTAAAAAAGAAAAAAATCAGACCAACAGATTGCAATTGGATTGTTCTCCTTCAAAGAATGTCTTACTGTCTCCTGATACATTAAAAAATCTTCACACATGTCAACTATCTCTTATTTTCCCAAAGGCAGGGAATAATTTATCGTTTTTGACACTACACCCAACTCAACCATCGTCTCACTCAGTTTATCTTTGCTTTTCTGATGATCAGGAGGAGCAAACCACCCAGGTACTGCTGCAGCTATAGGTTTTGTCCGCATGTTCCTCTTGTTAAAATGTTGATCAGGCACATCTAATTTACATGTTAAATGTGCCAGCATATGTCTGAGTTTAGAATTATTTCAAACAGCAATAAAAAAAAAACATTTTAAAGTTTAAATGGATACTGTAATTACAAGTATTTGCACGTTCTCTGATTTCTTCACAAGGTTAAAATTAAATTAAAAAATGTGTGAGTGCTAGAACTTCCTTGTGATACCCATGATTTTGAGTGCTTGCAAAATTATTTCTTGTGTCTGCTCCTTTTTTTTTGGCTTGTAGGTAAGAAAACAGTCATCAGATGAGACTAATTATTTTGTCAGATTCTTACACTATTTTTATTCTTTGATGGTTAATCAGAAAGCAAGGAAAATGTATACAGAAAAAAGCCCCACATTTAAGCCTTCTGAACAAAAATATATTTGCTTCAGTTATTTTGTTACTTAGAATAATACTGGTTCTAAGAACTGGTTTAGTTTTTGTGCAAATGCTAAATGCAAATTTCACAGTAAAAGTGGTTAAGACATATCAAGCACTGATTCAGTTGAAGTCAATGGTAAAAATTTAGTGCTGCTCATGTAGGGGTTAAAAAATTCTGTTTTCTGAATGATGCTGAGATTAGAAATTACATTCTTGTTGGAACAAATAGGTGGCCTTTTTGAATGTGCTGTAGTAAATCTTTTCCTGAAAACAGAAAAATGTTTGCTTTGAAATAGAGAACATATTAAAAAAAGTAAATTTCAAATACAGTAATTTTGTTTGTTTCTGAAAGACAATATATAGATGAACTTCTGGATTTATTTCGTATTTTTTGGTGTATTTATGTTAAGTCATGGGTCTTCATAGACTCATAGAATAGGTTGGGTTGGAAGGGACATTGAAGTTCCAAACCCCCTGCCATGGGTAGGGACACCTCCCAATAGACCAGGTTGCTCAAAGCCCCTTCCAACTTGGCCTTGAAAACTTCCACAGACACCTTCTTTGAGCAACCTGCTCCAGTGTTTCACCAACCTCACAGTAAAGAATATCTTCCTAATATCTAATCTTAACACACCCTCTTTCAGTTTAAAGCCATTTCCTTTGTCCTGTGGGATCAATAATAGTGATGATAAAGTGGACTACAAAGTCTATCCTTTCCTTTTTCATGTTCATGCTTTCAAAATGCCATATATTTCCAGTTTCTAAGACCTCTCATAAGTTCTTATTTCCTGTTATTTCACAGTTAATGAAAACGATTTCAAAAGAACAGTATCTCCTTGTGCTTCAGAAAGAGAGTACTTGTGATTTTTCTGAAGTCACTCCTCTGAGCCAAGTGTCAGAAATTTTGATTCTGTTTTATTTCCTATATAAGCAATACATTCTTAAAAGGCTTCTGCAAGGAAAACGCAGTCAGCAGCCATAGGTGTCCAAGCCTCTTAAAAGCCTGGGTCAGATGAGGGTGTTAAAAACCTGAAAATGCAGCCCTGAGTTATTCATAACACTCCTCACTTACGCTGGATGAAGTATTTTAGCAGCTCATTCTTTGACCTATGCATTTCTGGACACACGATTATTTTTTGGAGTTGGTTGGGTTTTGATAAATTCTGGGCTTTGTTTTTATCCCTGTGTGTGGACAAGAACAGCTAGCATAGGGCTGACAGCTGGGCAGGTCTCCTAGGAGAGAGGCACCACCCTAGTCCTGTCTTGCCCCTGCAGTCTACTTTCAGCATTTACTGGCAGCCCCTGTCCAAGGGATTCAGAGTCCCAGGACCTGCTGGTTTGACCCAGTTCTTACTTTTCTTGAAGGCAATGGCTGTCAGGCAGAATGTAGAACTTGGTATGGACCCAGCACTCATCCCATGGACCTGGGTTCTAATTAGAATCCTCAGTGTGGGACAGGAGTTCACCCACAGTGTTCAGGGTTCCTGTGTTCCCATTTGTGTCTGCACAATATTTTTACTTTCAATGGTCATTTGAGGGCTTTTGGTGTTGAATTATGAGACTGAGGCACTAAAAGTGCGGGGAGAGCTTTTCTTAGAAGCTAAAACTGACCTAGAGAGTTTGGTACCTAAACAAATTTAGTTACTCTGACTCACTCCTTGAAGAAGCCCATCACTCCCCTAATGTGCAAGAGCCTTGGGAGACCTGGTCCTAGGACAGAAAATTAACCGTATGAATGTCCACCTTGGGACATTCTTGTAGCCCCAAGAACTAACTTTGTTGGAAGAGTAACCTCTTTATATAAGATAGCGTCTTAATTTTTTTTGTCAAGAAATGTCCTCTAAGTGCTGTTTATAAGAATCTTCTCTTTTATTACTATTTCCTGCTCTCTAAAGACTCAAGATTCTTGCTCCTTCTAATGATCTAAGGCATGGGTAGAGGAGATGGGATATGAGTGTCTGTCCATAAAAATGCTGCCAATTTGGTCACACACAAAAAGAAGTCTGAAAGCAAGTTTGGCTCCTGGATGGTTTGAGTTTTGCTGGGAAATCAACGCCCACCTTGGCACCAGAGTCCACACATCATGGGTTGGATATAGGAAGTTAATAATTTGTCTGTGTTTATGATACAGCTTTCCTGTCCAGAGTCTCAAAGTCTTTTGCAGTGAGGAATTAATTCAGCCTTACAATAAACAGGATCCACTTTTTTACAGCTGAGGAAACCGAGGAACAGTGAGGTGACCACAATGATGTACAGGGCATCTCTCTCAGATGTGGGAGGAACGATGTTCCTCCTGCTGCTGGGCTCCACTGCATTACCTGCTGGGAGGGACAAAGTGCCATGATCCTTGTGAAAATCTCACCCCAGCTATCAGCACAAAGCACTCCAAAGAGGTAGCAGTGGGGTCCCAGTTTTTGATGTTTGCCTTGAAGCACCTGAAAGGGATTTGCTTTTTGCTTCCCAGCACCATGCACTCTGGAACATGGAAACCAAACTCCCTCTAGCATCTATTGCATTTGTAAATTTTGGGAGAATTATCTTTTGGGCTGCAGCATTCATAATAGAGATTTATGTCTATTTTGGAAAAAGAGAGTTGCTCACTCTTCTCACTAATTAAAAAAACAGGAAGTGAGAAGAGAGAGGTAATTAGGATACCTTGTTTAGCTTGGTTAAATTAGCAGGACTGACAGGATTTTCTCTGAGGGACACTTGGAGAAGTGCTGCCGTCTTGTTGATATTAGATGGTGTTATCATTGGAACTGGACTGAAGGTAGCAGAGCTGATGTTGACTAGAAAGTATAGGAAAGATTGATTTTGGCCAGATTGTTCAGTCTGTACTCATCCATCCATGACACTAGTTATTAAAACAATTTGAGACTGCTAGCATGAGTAAAGACCATTGGTTTAAATGAGCACTGCAGACTTCCTTTTCCAAAGTTGTGTTGCCTGTTCAGCTGATTTCAGCAGACCTCCTCTCCATGTGAGTTTATTTTGCTGGTGGGATGTATGACCTGGCCTTTCATAAGTAAAAACAATTCTCAAAAATTGACATAAAATGTAAGCACTATAGGTAAATATAATTTTCTAGATTATACAACCCTTTAATTAAATCCAAGCAGAATCTTTTAAGGTTTGTGTTTTGCTTTCTGACCAGATTTTCTTTTCTTGGGGTAGCAACAGAGACACTTCACCAGAAGGCTCTGCAAGCTTATCCTTTAATTCTGTATTGTTTGTACAAAGTGATGATGACTTCTGAGCAGGAGATGAAGACTGTGCCAAGGACAGGGCATTGTGCTGTTCCTGGAGCTTGACTGGCTCTTCCCTCCCACTTTGTTCCTTACTAATCACCGTGGCTTCCTACAACAAATTTATCAGGGCAGGCCACTGCCTGTAAATAAGAGCGTTTTTGTACTTTTGAAAAGCCAGAAGTACAATGTTATCTTTCCTCTTTCCCACAGAAGAGAGCCATTAGGAAATTCCTTGGTTTAGTTTGTCCCTCCTTGTTCCTGGATGATGTTGGAGCCATTGTAAAAAGATGAGGCTTGTGTTTCCTTCTGAAGATGGCCAACTCACTGATGCTTTGAATTGATGAGCTGAATGTTCCCTGATGCATTGCATCCTGTAAGAAAAGTATTCTGGGCTACTTCAGGGCTTAGGTGTCCAAAAGGAATTTTGCTGGCCTGAGAGCTGAGTACTTGGTATTTTTCTGGGTGCAACACAAGGAAGCAGAGATCTGAATGCTAAATTTAGTGGGACATAATTTGGGGAGACAGATCATGGCAGTGGTGGTGGTGTGCTTGTAACTAATTCATAACCATCAACCTCAGCACCTCCTGAAATTTCTTAGAAGACAGGACCCAAATTCCCCTGTGGGAACAACTCAAGAAGGAGACCTTAAAGATTTGCCTTTGTAAAATGAATTGCTGTTCCTACAGAAGGTTCCTCTGGCAGTTCTCAGTTTCTCTGTCTGCCATAGCAGGGAGGACATGAAGAGGCCCCTGGCTAAAGCTCTCCTGACCCAACAAGGGCTGTGGATAGTGTCAGGGATGTCAGCAGCAGGAGAGTCACCTCTCTTGCTCATTCCCTGTTTTTTTATGTGGTTTTGCCCTGCCTAAATCTCCCTCCAGAAAATGGTGCTTTGGAGCCTGCTGAGTAATGTATGCTGGACTCTGCCACTCAAATGCATGATGGTTTGCAGCTCCCCTGATAGATCTGAGAAGTTCAAGCTTCCCTCTCAGTTATGCCAGTATTAATACTGTGCACATGCAGAAACTCTGCAGACAGATAAAAGATTTTAATTCTCGCAAATCACAGATTAAAAACCAAACCATCCTCGCTTACAGAAGTCGTCCCCTGGGGTCAGAAGAACCATTTGTGTTAGCAAGAGAGGTGAGACCTCCCAAGATGTGCCAAAAACACCCTGAGATGAAATTGCTCCTCTCTTCCCGGGAGGGCCCACAGCATCTCGCAGGGTCAGGTCCATAAATTGTATGTTCTTCAGGGCAAGGACCTTGCCCTCCGATTTGTCTGGGAAGAATTTGTCTGGGAAGAATGTGCCATACCACAAATATTTTTTAACTGCTTTGGCCGCTGGCTGGGCTTGGGATTATGAGTCTATTCTCCCTCCTGATTCATTTCTTGTTCTGAGATACCAGCAACGCAATTTTACTGGGGTGTGTCCGTGCTGGTGTTAGTCCCCTGCTCTTCCCTTCCTCACGGTAAGGCAACTGTCATCTCCTGTCTGCAGCACACTTCACAGCACTGAGGAAGAATATTAATAAGATTTCCAAAAGGCTTGCTGCCACTTTGGGTGGAAAGGTTTCCTGCAAAGAATGTGCAGCAAAACTCCCCGGAGACAGACAGAGAAAACCCTCCCACCAAGAAGAGCTGGTGTCATCCAATTTCATTGTCTCTGTGTCACTGCAACACCCCTGTGACTCTGACACACTGCTCTGTGCTGCCCTAGCTTGTGCAGTTCAATGTAATGTCTTTAGCTGAACATCTTTATTTTAAAATTGTAACAAGGCATTAACTAGTTTCATTATGCCTAACAGTTAGCTGCTTGCTGTTTAAATAACAGTCTCTTTCCTGTTAGGGCCAGCTAGATTTTTGCTTTTACCATTTGATTTTGCATCACATTTTAAAAAAACCAAACTATTTTATATGTCATATTTCCATGCAGATTAGGGGTTCAGGATCTCAAAAGTTCATGTGACAAGGAAACCAGAAGTACCCCTCATCAGTGAGTAACAAACACATGTAGCCCAGCTGTCAAAAAAAGGACATAGACATAGAGAAGCCAAATATTAACTGATGAGGCCTGAGATTTACTAGAAGTGTTTCTTCTGGGGGAGCTGGCAGAAGTCAGTATTACTATGAAATTTCTTGGAGTGCCCTCTGGAAAGCAGTGGGCAGCCCTGTTGTGGTTTCTTAGCTGTGTCTCTCTTGCTGCCATTGCACCTAAACTGGTGCTGGGAGGCCCTGAGTGTGGCTGCCCCTGCCCTGCTCCAGCAGGACACTCTGTGGTCCCACTGTTCCTTGCCAGGGGACACGTTCCTCTCCATGAGCAGCTCCAGCAGGGTGCAGCTCTGCCAGAGGCACCTTGTCAGGGTGTGCCTGCTATCAGCAATCAGGGGAGGGGCTGCCTTTTCCAGGTCTGCTCCTGAGAGCACCCCTTAAATGCAATCTGGGCATCCTCAGTAAGTCTGTGGACATAAGCAGGGCTGCTTTATAAATTAAGGGATAAAGTGCAAAGAAAAGAAGGCTTTTAATGTAGGAAACCCCATGATATTAGTCTTTGAAGAGCTCCCATTAGATGCTGGCAACCTCAAGCCAATCCAGCAGCTGCATTTGCAGGTCTTGACCTTTGTTATTTTTATCTTCTTTGAATTCAGAGAGAAAACTCTTAAATGGAATAAGGAGTCTGTGAGCTGGCTCTGTATTTTTAAGCAGATGTTCATCAGCTTGACCAACAGATTGCCATATTTTGTATTGCTTATTTATGCATCATGTAGATATATAGTTGAACAAGTGTAATACTTTAGAAAGTTTGACTAATATATTAATTGCATCATCCATACATAAATGTTAACATGGAGCAGTGATATTGCTTTGTGCATTCAAGTAATATATCCCTAACTACTGCGTGAAGCACACTGAGGTTTTCTTTCATTTTGTTTTCAGATTGAAACCCGGAAGATAATGTACATGAGTTGGCCTGTTCTGAATCTTTGTCATCTTAGACAGCCCTGCTTATTGCCAGCTCATTTCACAGAGATCTATTTCAAATCAACTCATAAATTATTAATAGTACATGTGTAGGTCAGAGAGACGCTAACCCTGACAATCACACCCTAATATTCTCTCTTTAGCATCAGAAATAAGGAAAGGAGATGTGAATAATCAATATTCAACAACCATGGTACATCTCATACAGATATGGTATATGCACTTAGAAAAAAAAAGCCCCACATCTTTGCAAAACCTGTCAGGCTGGCATTAATCTTGCATGATGAATAATGTGGCAATCTATGAATTTTTAACACCTTTAAAATGATAAAATTGTGGAATATGATATCCAAAAGTAAATTTGTTCAAATTGGAGAATATTTTTGATCAAATAGAGATATTGAATAATGTGTAGAGAAATATTTAAACATCAATTTAAATTGCACAGCAGGCAAGACAGTTTGTGCGGGTTTGTGACTGGGAGCAGCTTTCCGTCACAAATAATTCGCCTGCAGATTTAATTATAACTCAGAGCTTAAGCAGTAATTCTTCTGAGAAGAACCCTAACTCTGGAGGCCCTGAGAAGTTCCTGGGGCTGTCTGGCAGCACAGGAAAGGCCACATAGTTCTTTGCCTTGCCTGGTTCCTGCTGTGCAATGCCCTCTACAGAAAACCCCACCAAACCTAGAGTAGGATGTTTCCAGAGAGGATGTAACACAGCAGCAGAAAGGGGCTGGAGCAGAATTTCACCTTGTATTTGCAGCAGGGCTCGCCAGTGAGCAAGATCAGGGCCTTGCTCAGCTGATTGTGCTTGGGGGGAGAGGGCAAGCTCGTTTTCAGTCTGGAAAAAATGGGGTGGATGCCATCCTGCTTGAATTTCAGTACAAATTTATTGTTGACATTCATGGGGACAGGATCAGACTTTACATTTGAAGTCACCTCCCTCTGACAAACTGCCTGACAAACACTAAACCAAAAAGCTTCATTAAGAAACTGTCAAAAGGGAATTACTAACCTTTTATACTTATCAAAATTGCTATATGTGTTCCAGTAAAGGGACTAGAGAGCAGCTGGACATTTTAATTTTCACTCTATGCAAAATAAAAATGACACTCAAGAACTTTACCTGTTTTTTTTAAATCCTTCTAATGAAAGCATTCTATTTTATTCCATTTTTATTGAACAGAAAATAAAAGGTGTTTGTTTCCCCAGATTTGAGGAGAATTAACATGTGTCTGATTGTTAATATTTGATCCTTCTTTAATTATTTATGGTATCAAGGAATGAATCTGTCAAGTAAATAATGAAATGCGTACATGCAGCATATGTAATTAGGTTAGGTGCATAAATCCAAAGTGTTCACTTTGTAGTTGTCAGTGCAAAATTTATTAATAATGAGAAATGCTAAGTGAAGAAAATTCCTAACAGTCTACTCATTAGTGTAGGTTAGAGCAGTTGCTGAAAAGGAAAGTTATCATTCCTCTCCTATTGTATTTCATAATTTCAGAATGTTAGTAAATTGTTACATCTTTTCCTCATCTCTGTTTTAAATGCATAATAAGAGCAGTCTCTAAGTTGTGCTGGGAGAGTGCAGTTTGTCATCACTCTGCAAACAGACAGCTGTCAAAGTAGAGAGGTTTTGCAGCTTTGTGTAGTTTAAAGCCAATGTTATGCCCCACTCTTGCTTTCCTTAGGACACAGGAGTTCCCAAGTGTTTAAAAGGGATGAACTGCACTGTATTTATCCCCTGGCATTGTAGGACTGAAGGTGATGAATGAGTGCTTACACACATGCACAAATATGACCGTACGTTTGTCAGGGGGGTAGGACACAGGTGGCACAAAATGGTGGGTGATGCAGTCTGTGTTCGCTCGTGTTGTGTGTCATGTCCTGCCTTAGCAGGACACAGTCACAGTCTTCAGACAATGCCTGTCTGCCTGGGGCATACATGTATTAGAAAAGCTCAGCTTTTAGAGGTTCAAGTTTATAGCCAGGTGTAAGAACCACAAGACATCTGTTTTGGGTGGAGCGGTGCATCTGAATACTTCTTGGGCCGTGGGCGAGTTGGTCCATACGAGTGCAAACCTTAATGTACTGCCAAGGGCAGTGACCTGAGCCAGGAGTTGTGTGGCTGTGCCTGGACCCAGGAGCATGAGAGCCAGACTAATAGGCTTTAAAAGTGGGGCTATGTCCCATGTCACTCTTACCACTCCTTCACCTTAGCTTGCTATCAAGTTGTTTCTGCTTTTTGCAAATTAAGGGAAAAATGGTTCTAGTTAATAAAAACCAAACCAAAATTACTCTGTGAGTTTACGCCTTCTGGGGTCTGAGAAGAATGTGTGTTAGAGATGAAACACCTGTTTGAGACAGAGAAGTGTTGTTGTGGGACCACAAAAAATCTTTCTCAATCCCAAAAGGTATTTTTCAAAGCTCCCTCTCTGAAAGAAAATTTGATTGCTAAAAGCATATTTAAAACAATATTTCAATATCATTTTGAAGCTTATCATTATCACAAGCACTTCATGTGCTAATTCTCTATATCCAAGGATAGGCATTCACCCCAGCTCACTTTTGCTGTGGAAAATTAGATATCTAGTCTGAATTAGTCATCTGGGTTCCATTTGCAGTCATTGAGATTCATCCTAGCCTGAAACTGGTGCTTGAGGCTAAGCCTAAGTTACAGGAGGTGAATCACTCTCTGGAGATGCCAGCTCTCTTCTTGGGATGCAGAAAGCTGATACTGGAAGCCTAACTTTTAATCTGCTAAGTGACATGAGCTGAATCCCACACTATGCGTCTGGATCTGACTTCTACTGATGATCTTTAAGGGAAGGTCATCAAATGATGACCCTAAGGTAGCTGAGGCTCTGGGAGACTGACCACACAACCATAGCAAAGTGCTTATGCTGGCTGTGCCTTATTTTTCCAAAACCTTAAAATAAAGAGGACTGGATCTGCTGATCAGCAGAGGCTGACCTAAGCCTGGGCTGTCACTGAGAGCCCCCAACCTGAAACTGCATCGTTATATCTGTATCCCTCACTTCTGCTGGCCTCAGCATCCACCCAGCACAGCAGGCAGCTGCTTTGAGAGCTGATTTGGCTGAGCAAAAGCCTTTGGGGGGTGTCACAGTGTAACTTTTCATTTTTAGAGATCTAGCTGACCATGCAGCCCCACAGTCACTAGTGCTGGCACAAGGGAGAAAGATGGGAAGGCAGTGATTGCCGCTGTTGTGAGATGGCAGGGTTGCTACTGCTGGTGGCAGTGCAAAATTAAACAGATTGTGAAACTGAACCCGGAGCAAAAGGATCCTGACACCCATTCATTAAATTTTGTATCTTGCTGCTAGATTTTAATCACAACATTTTGGATCAGAATCACAAATCCTCTTATTTGTCATAAGAACTTCTTTCAAGCTTAACATTTTTATGCTCCATGTAGGATGCAACAATATTCATCTCTGCTAGCCAAGCTTAGAAATGCATTAAACTGTCCAACCAGAAAATCAGGAACAGGCATTTAGTGATGCAAAATGGTCATTCTGCAACCTAATGCCTAAGGGACAGATCAGTCATCACAGACTCCCACTTCTGCCTGAAAAGACCAATTAGGTGACTCTGTCTATTCAACTATCAATACAGGATTGTTCCCAACAGTATATTCCCCTGTGCTTTACCCACTCTAATTTTAAATTACTCAAGTGCCAAGACTTCTATCACTTCCCTGGGATGACCACTGCACAATTGAAAGCCTCACTGTGAGGAAATGTTTCCTGATATTCTGCCACAATTTTCCTATGCTTAGACTCATGCATTTTTACAGTTACATGTTCTTGAACAGCTCTACCTTCTTTTATAGCCACACCATTGCAAAACATAATGACAGTTACCACCCCCCCCACCGCTTTTTTTTTTTTTTTGTATAATGATTCCTAGGCAGTAAACACATAAAGGAAAAGCCAATTATTTCAGCCACTGGTTATCATTATTGGTGGTGTGCCAGTGCTGATGTGCCCTGATCATTCTGCATTGAACAAAGTTGCTCCAAGAGGAAAAGTTTTCTGCACACATCCTGTGAGGAAGGATGATAAAGGCTGAACAAAAGAAAGTCTAGAAAAAAAAACCTCACCAACTTTTAAGGTGTTATGTACTACTGTAGAAAGAGGAGTTTGCTACTCATACATGAGAGGCCTCTAACAACAAATAATTAGGATAAAGCTCCTTACAAGGAGAGCTTGAGGCTTACTCTGTATTTCAAGGTTTCAGTAGGTAGTCAAATACTAGAGCCCAGTGGGTTGTGACTGGTTCAGGCAAGAGGCAGCAGAACTGTGCTGCAGCCCAGTGCTCTCAGGCACTCTCAGGCACCCTTGCTTCAGGAAATAAGGCTTGCATGTATCTTGTACAGCAGGAAAAGACTTATCTCCAAATACCTTGGGCCAGTGAATGGCAGACCTCCTCTTAAATAGTCTCTTCATGCTCAGTAAAGGGGCAATAATATTATGTTCCTACTCCTTTGATTTGAACCAACACCACCCTGAATTTTGAGTCTTGTGCATTCAGAATGAGCTTTCCCAAAGTCATTGCAGGACCTTTCAGCCTACTTTAGGTAGGATTTATTTTTTAATTTTTCCCCCACACAGTGAGTGTTGTCTAGTCAAACCTTCCATCTGTTTTATCAGACAAGCAGAACTGAGAGTCTGATATTCTTTAAAAAAAGATACAGCTCTCTGATTAACTGAAGAGTAATAGCATGAAATTCTAGTCTCCAATAAGTAACATATTGATGCTTATGTCTAATTTAATCAGCATCAGGGGGGACAGGGGTGCCCATTCCTTCACCATCAGTTATACAGCAGTTCAAGGTGATAAATCCTATCTGCAGAATGATATTCCGTCGACATTTCTATAATATTAATTAGATCACCGTGTCAGGCTGTAGGAAATTTGCTTAACATTCATTAGAAATTTCTTATAGATAGATAGGCATCCCTCCCTCCTTCTCCCCTCGCTTTCTTTCTTCTGTGATTGACAGATGAGGTCAAGCCGGAGACAGCCCCCCTTCTCTCCCCGTGCCTGAAGAGCCAGGTCACCGGACTCCATAATGCATGGGGAGTGGGAGGGGAGGATTATGCCTTGAAGAGATATCCTATTAAATTGGACAAAAGCTCGTCTGCCTCCAGGCTCCATTGCCAGGTCTTTTCAGCCTGCAGCCAGCACGCAGAATGCAGGCGAGTGTACAACGCAAAAGCCATTTGCATTACCCTGCAGTCATTTTTATATGTGGAGGTAATGAAGTTGTCAGCGGAGCCTCGAGTGTGGCAGAGCCTGATATTCAAATAGACCTGCCAGCTCTCCCCTCTCCTCACCACCGCCCTCTGCTCCCCGCTCTCCCCCCATCCCCACAGCTGATCTACTGACTCCCTGCATTACTGCTTCGTTGGTTCCCCGGCTCCGACTGTGCTTGCACTCTTGCCCCTGTCAAGTGCTTTTGTTTCCAAGTCAGGGAGCAGGCAGCCTCAGCCTGGCTGCACACCACTGCCCAGCCTCCCACACTGCCCATGCACACCCACGCTACCCACCCACATGGGATGTCATGGGCCCACTGAACTGCCTGGGCAGTCACGCCATGACCCTGTCTGCAGCGAGCCTGCAGTAGCAGGCCTGACAAGATTGCAGGGAAAACTCCCAAGACACCACTTTAATCCCAGGTTGAACGTCTGGGGCACTTCGTTGTGGTCAAACAGAAGAGAAGGGTTTCACATTTCTGTTGATTTTCGAAGTGAGGTGGCGTGTTTGTGCTTGGTGTGCCCACCATGCCCTTTTGCTGTGGAGCAGCAGAAGGTGGGGCAAATTGTGCATGCAGCTGGGAGAGAGGCAGCAACCGAGTGGTACCCAGCACTCGTGTTCACCAGTATCCAGGGGATGCTGGCAATGGGCATTGCAGAAATACCTTGTCCTCATAAAAGGAATCACAGGAAAATAAATAACAAGGCAGTCAGAACTGGCCTTTGGTAAATTTTACATCCATTTTAGAAGGAAAAGAATTTAAAAATTCCCTGTGGCAAAGCTGCCTGGTAAGCAAAAGGTCTGAATCAACCCCATTAGCCTTGGAAACTGGCTTTTACTAAATATGGGGCTAAGCTGTCAGCTGGTGTTAATTGGAGCAAACCTACTGAAGTCAATGGAATGACAGTGATTTATACCGGGATGAAAACTTGGGGGATGGATACTTAACAGGAAGGCTGTCTTTTCTCTGTTTTCAGTAACTGGACCCACTTGTGGTCACAAATCATAGCTTCTAGGCTTGATGGGCAGATGTCACAAGGTAGATAGGCATCTGCAGGTTGTCAAATACACATTGCAAAATGGAAAACTGTTAAAAAAATTCATCACCCTGGTAAACATTTAGCTGCCTCAATAGTCTCATTTTTGGATCAGCAACTCATTCATTATTTGCAGAAAAGGATACTTTCAGTGCTCTTATGAAAATGATCAATGATCCTTTAGCACAGAAGGCCCCTGGGATTAATTTATTTTGTAAGCAGTGTGCTAAAAAGACTGGTTCAAGCATTTTTTTAAAACTTACAGGAGGGTCAAAACCACAAAGGTTTCAGCAGCAGCATTTTTTGGCCTTTGTTCTTACACTGAGATTTTGAAAGATTCCCTAGAAGCCCAGCAAGCTACAAATTTTCATTGCATGATGCATCATTGTGCCACTGGAATTCATGTGCCTTCCGGATCTCCTTTTGGAGAACCCGAAATTTATTTAAGAAAGTGAACTTCATGTTTACAGTACAACAGTTAGCCCACAAGAATTTCCAGTATACAGGGTTACTCTAAATGCACCAACCTGCAGATTAAAGGCTCCCCGAGTATAAATTGGCATGATGCACTGTAAATGATTCACAAATGGAGGAGTCCCTAGGTGTGCATTGACTCGCTACACCATAACGTCTCCTACAGAGATTTTACAGCATCGTACGCCAATGATCCGCGGATTAAGGGCTCCCTAAGTGCACATTGACACGATAGACTGGAGCTGTTTTGGTCTATCGTGTCAATGATCCGGTGATAATGACAGTGTCTTGTGCAGATCCACTGAGACCAGAGTTGTGGTTCCTAACGGAAAAGCTAAAATTGTCCCACTTAAGTCATATTGACTATTTTGGGTGCTACAGGAACATGGACAAAGTTTTCACAATGTTCTCCTCCTTCATATCAGTTGAGGAATGTCTTCAGTGCTCCAGTTTTGTAGTCTGGGTGGCTTCTGCTTGTGTATGTACATGCATATGCAGGTTCATATAAAATAATGTGGACAAGTGCACTCTTATACATTTTATATGCATAAATCTTTCTTCATAGAGAGGCAGACTGTCACACTAAAATTTTGTCACTGTCATTGAGGGTACCAAGACCCAAACAGTGGTAAACCTGTGACTACAGTGCAACTATGACCGAAATACAGCCTTTTCTGATATGCTTCAAACCCAACAGCAATGGTTTAACATGCTGAAAATAATATTGTTTAGTCTTTGTACTGTTTCTGTGGAGACAGAAGAGAAGAAGTCAGGAAGAAAGAGACAGGTAAGAAGAGAGTGCTAGCAAGTGTTTGTCATCCAGAAATTGTCTGACATTTGCAGCATCCTGGCTCAGCATTTTCACCTTCAGCCACTCAAGCTTTAGAATTGCTATGGTGGAGGAAAAGTTAAGATGTCAAAAAATCAGGTTGCAAATGAAACAGCAGGAGAGGCAGAGTCAAAACCACTAAAAATCCCAATTCTGGAGGGTTGAAACAAAAATATAAAATTTTAAACATACAATTAAAACTGGAGTTCCATCAACCTCCACAGAGCTATCTCAGAAGAAACTTGTAATACTTTGAATACATTTAATTGAAAAAGGAAGAAAGTCTTTGACTGTTACAATATAAACAAATACATTATACATTGACAACTGGATCCTTTGATGAAATGCTACTTTATAGATGCATTATATTGGCTTTTCAGGTCCACTGACATTCATTATAAAAATTTCCATTATAATATACCATCTTCTGAAATGTTTAAATTTCTTGACTCCTTGAGGTACATATTAAGAATTTTAAGAATATTTCCATCTTCTGCATAATTTTACCTTCACAGAAGGTGAAGTCTGACCTACATTTTATCTCCAGAGGTAAAATACGTGCTACTGAGAAAACTGAGAAAAAACACCTTAAGAAAACTGAGAAAAGTCCAGGGACCAACACTGATGTTTGGTAGCTTAAATTCCAAATAGCTTTCACTGTTTATATTCCTGAAATTTCAAATTTCATTAAGTTTACCATTTAATGGAAGATATCACTTTATTTATATCATACATACAACTACTTTAATCATGTTTAAGAGGATGAATTGCTTTATTTCCTAACGTATGAGGTAAAAGTTTCCCTTCCCAGGATATTACTGGCTGATTTTCAGGAGTAAACTGCTCCAGTCTCCCCGTTCCTAGAAGCTCCCTTTCCGTTGAAGGTCTGACAATTTTTGATGACGGGTGGAGACATTTAGAAACAGAAATGATCACAAACATTCAGCTTGCTAATGGTTCATTTCAAAAAATACAAACCAGGAAAGGTTATAAGTGGTTGTTCAACCAGCCTCTCTGCCCTAGAAAGTCAACTGGTAGATGTTATTTAGTGCTAAGGTAGTGACAACTGGGACCCCAGCTTGGACAGCAAAGTAAAGAGGCAGTAGGAAATCAGGGTATTGGGTGGTCTGTTTTGGACTGCAGGCTGGTACTCCACACAGTTTGCAGAAGGCAGAATTAAAGGGGACACTTCCTAAAGAAGTACTGGGAATACAGAAGAATCATGTAGTCTTCAAAAATGGAAATATATCTTTGGAAATGCCCTTCATAACAACTATCTTTGACTTCTTCACAATCTACCTCCACACAGAGGCTTAAGAAGCCCATCTCAGCTGGCAGTTGATGATTATGCTGATGTTCAGGGATGCCAGATACCGGGGTGATGTCTTGTTGCATTTAAAGAGAAACTATGGGACTTGATTCCAGATGCAACGAACCATGACTTTCTTTATTACTAACATGACTTTCTTTATTGCAAACAAACATCCCTAGCACACTCTGTATGTATATATACTATGGATTCACCCGTTTTGATAATTATAAAGATTTTTTCTTCTCAAGAACATTATTTCCGCAAATCTTGCTCCATTTTTAGCCAACCTCCCTCTATACTCCTTTGCTTGTAAATATGTGCATCGTGAAATTGCAGTATCAAAAAGAAAAAAAATATACTGCCCACGGCAGATTTACTACTTAAAAAGTAATTGTATAATTGTTTTGATAAGCTAACCAGAATGAGCCTTTTGCATATCTTGCTCTGAGGCACTTCTGCCCATCCCTGGTGTATATAGAAATGGCCTAAAAATTTCCCCCAAGCTGACTTAACTATAAGGTGTCATTATAGTTCAGTGGGGCTGGGATAAAGCACGTCAAATGGTACCTGTTTCTGTTAAGAAAGATGAAGAGTGAAGGCAGAAGGAAGACATATGGCATCCCTGGTACCTGCTTGCTTTCCACACTGATCTGCCATGGCCCTAGCCTTCTGCCATAGTCCAGAGAGTTTATTCCCAGCGAGAGATCTGTGAATACACACACACACACAATTTTACAGCAAATTCCTATTTTTCTGAAAATGTTCCATGCGGAGATGCTTGGTTTGCTTTCAGTAGCACCATATAATGTCTGAGCAGGGCTGAATCTGTCCTCATCAGTAGCAGCAGGATACCCTGGGGACAGCCACTATCTATCTCCTGCTGAGGTTGCTCCTAGATATACTGCACACTTCAGCCAATTTGAGAATACTGCTTTTCTTTGCAATATTCATGGGAAATGATGCGAAAGTGTAAAACCTAACATGGATCTGATGCATTCGGAAGTTGAAAGGCTGGAATAATAATTACATTATCTCTTCTTCTTGAGAAACCAAACCAATGCCAGTTACTACTGTGCTCAAAATCAGGCTGCAAATTAGAGCCCCGACTCTCAAGTTGTTAAAGAATAAAAGAATATGGCCACAGTCCTGATATACGTGGAGGGATGGAAATTCCAAGTAGGAAATAGATGGAGAAATGAAGGGAAAAGGAATGATCTCAACTTGGCAATCAGGATATAAGTGGATCTGAGAGAGTCAGGTCAGGGAAGGATCTGAGGCTCATTTTTCCACAGAGGTGAGGAAGAAGAAAGGGAAAAGATTGGGCACTAAGGAAAGAATGCAAGAAATCCATCTGTGTCTCAGAAGGGTGTTTTCTTGTTTTGTTTTGTTTTTTTTTTTTTTCCTCAGATGGTTAGACCCACTTTTCAGTGGTTGTCTGGAAAGAAGAGCTCCCTGGGGTCTGGGGACACCTTCTGACACTCAGGGATAAAGGTGCATGAGATTTATATGAAAATGGATGGGGTGAATCTCAGTTATCCAAATATGATTGTCTCCTCCTATTGGAGATGTCCTTAGCCACTTCAGGGGACTGTTCAGGCTGGGTGGGGTGACACAGGATCTGTGGGAGACCTATGCCCATCTATAGTGGCAGCTGAAGCCTATCCCAGCTGTCCAGGGGCATCTCAGGTGACATCAGCCCCCTTGTCTAGGTAACAGATTCAGTCCCATAAAAAATGCAGATCTTGTTGCAAAACTGGTACTTTGCATGTACAATTTATAGCAGTCCTGAGAACCTTTAAGTCCTGTGCACATGCCTGAGATAAATATACCCTGAAAAATATCCTTCTTTTTTAAAAAAAATTCCCAGATTTTGACACTTGTACTCTTAGTATTTAATTTTGAGCTGAAAAGAAACTGGCTTCTTTATACAGATGAAAATATACTAAACTTTTCCTTTATGAAGGGTCTTTCAAACTTTAGCTGAATAATATTTGCCCATTTGACCATCTGAGTAATTACTTTAGAATGTCCTCTCCTGTGCTGCTTTGCTAGCAGTCAGGCTTCTGTAATAAAATATTATGCTCAAAATATATTTTAGAAGAAAGGTATATAATCCTATTAATGGATTTCTTTAAATTCTCTATATGTGTTTTGCAATGAAATCAGCATATCTGTAGCAATATCTAAAGTTCTGTTTCAGGATTTATGCACTCTTAATGGATGGAGATTATTTCTTTGGATAATATAAATATCCCAAAGATTTAATGAAGCCATAAAGACATTCATTAGACTTCTGTAATTAGAATTATAGCTACAAAGGCTTCAGAGTGCTAAATATACATGCAGTGTTTACTTGTTTCAAGCTTTCAGTAAACAGCTTTCATCCATGGGAAGAACTGAGAGCTGTGGAGGAGGAATTCACTGGTGAGAGGGCTCTGAGTGTCATACTGAGTAAATAACCCATGAAGCTACGTTTTTGGAGACCAGCTCCTCTAGACTCCCTGCAACCTTCCAAGGTCCTCTCTTTGGGGGTTGCTATGAAGTGTGCCTCAACTAAGTGTCACCTCCAGCTTGCAACAAAAGCTTAGATAGATCCCTCATTTCTCAGCCTGATGTTTTCTTCATGTCAGATGAGGATCACAGATATGTTTTGGAAATTGCTTGGAGGCCTTGCACAACCATGTGTGTAAATGTTGGGGCTGAATCTGGCCCTGACTTCTCACTGTAAGTGGAGCAAGGTAACATTTTAATGTCACAAATCCAGTAATTTCCCCAGTTCTGGGTTTGCTCTGGCCACTTTGCTCTCATGCAAATGTTTTCTCTGTTTTCTATGCAAAGAACAGCAAGACACAGAGCCCAGTGATGATGTCTCAGAATCCAATCAGAAAACCTGCATAAAGATGAAAGGTCTTACCAACAAGAAGTGAGCTTGCTAAACTACACCTTTCAATGAATTCAGACAAAACTGAAAAATGTTGTTGATATCAGATCCTTAGGCTGATTACTGAAGCGTTCGATTTTTCAGCATGTCAATTCATCACTGTCTACCTGGTTATATTTAACACTTTCTCCTGCTTCCATCCTGCCTGCTGAGATAGGCAATCTCTGTCACACGGTATCTGCTTCACCAGAAGGTCAATAGACCATTTTGGAGGCCCATGAGTCCTGTTCCCAAGTCACCTTGATTGTCTTCACGATATTGCTGACAGCAGGTGGAGCTTCCATGTCTTGTGGCATCTAAAATATTAATGAGATTAGAGCTTGCATCCTTCAAACAGTTCAGTGCTTCCTTTTCAGTGCTTTGCAATTATGCATCCAGTCCATGGAATACAAAACCTCTGCACCAGTGGCTGCTGGCCTGTGCTGGTATCGCCAAAATTGGTTACAGCAGTGTTCATTTTCTTTAAGAAAGTGCCACTTTGCATTTTAAGCTAGCCGTAAGTTCAAAGTTTTTGTGGAAGATAGGAAGCTTTGGTAACTCAGACTGGAGGTGAGAGGTTTGGAAGTACATATAGAGTTTATGTTTGGTTACAGCTTATTAGTCCTGGCCAAATTACGCAAAATATACATAAGGAAATGGTGGGTCACAACTTTTATGTACATCAGTCTGCTTTTGGGGTAATTTGGGAGACATTCTTAGGCGTCTGCAACTCAAGCCTGACAGAGGCTACCTGTGGTACCCAAACTGTGGTGTGGGACTGATGAGGATTAAACAACCTTCTCTTCTGCTATTTCATTGTCAATGAGGGGACAGAGCAGCTGCACAACCTATTAGGTTGCCTCTCTGTTTCTGTCAGACTATCCCTCGTTATGTACCTGGATCCTGAATGCATATATAATGTATATACAGCACCTATAATGAATATACAGCTCTTAAGATCATCTTATAAATCAATTGTTGACTGATTAAAAGGCATTTATTGTTAGGACTTGCTGATAGTTTAGCACAAAGTGGCTTTACTGGTTTTTTGAACAGGGATTGCTTTTGCAGTGTGAGCCCTAAACCAAACTCTGGATCTGGAACATTCTAGATGTTAGGGAAATCACTTTTTGATGTTTGGCTTCTCCCCTTTGTAAAACGGTAATCACACAACTTGCATAGCTTTGTAAAGAGCTTTGAGATCTATGGGTGAGACACAATATAGGCATTCTAAGCATGATTTATTTCCTTGCTGGGCCTATCCCTAAGTGGCTCATTGAAGAAACAACATTTATAAATATGCATAGCTTCCTGGTATAGAATTTTTCCTATTCTTTTCAGAATATACAGGCTAAGCTGTTATTATTCACTTTTCCATTTTTAGAATCAACGATTAAATTGCACCACACTGCTGTGTTGTAGCAATTAAAATAACTACTGTCTATTTGGCAGTCCTTTAATGGGAAATGAAATTCACTTTTAGGCATATATCATGGTAATACATATATCATATGGTATACAGTTTAGATCATTTTCGAGCACAGTAGCCGGATTAGTTCTTATTCCCTACCTAACCATTGTTACAAGCATCAATTTTGTTAATTAAGAATTTTAAGCCCTGTGAATTTATAGTACAATTATGTTTTACTTCATAAGTAGGTCTTTACCCCTCTACAAATATTAACAATATGTCCACTTATATTATTTGCTGGTGGTTTCAAAGGCTTATAAAATTTCCGACGAAGATTTACCCTTTTGTCTAAGCTTGCCTCACTGTGTGTCAGCTGTTTGTCAGCAAAACCTAACAGTGAAGACTTTTGACTTAAATCCTTTTTTTTTTTAAAGAAAAGCCAATTCATCAGGTAAGAAAGACTGCTGCTCACAGTCTCAAGTCCTGCCAAAGACAAATGGCTGTAAAAATTTAAAATCAATCATTAACAGATTAGCTGTTGGTCCAAAGTAAATAGCAATCAGCTTATTAGGCATCAGGCAGAGTGAGATAAAGGGGAAGAGTTATTGAAAATGAGGATGTTTGCCTGGGCTGTGCTGATGGAGCAGAACAGGGAAAGGCTGTTTCTTTGTTGCTCTAATTACAAATGGAAAATAACCTACAGTGCTGAACAAGTTGAGCTCCCTAGCTGAATTGAATGGAGCATAGTGCTTATGTTCTACGTCATGGCTTGATTTATCTTGATTATCAGTAGTTTGCACTACTTCTTCCCTTCCCAAAAGGCTCTGTTTGGCATTCTCTTTTATCGAAGTAAATCAATTTTTGGCTCTGCAAAGAATGGGATGTTGTGGGGAGAGTTACCACAAGAGAAATGCCCTTCTCATCCAAAAATATAATTTCCATACAGGAAATTCCTCTCATATGATGGAATTTTGTTTGTGACAGGGTTTCATTATGGTTGAGTGACAGATTGCTGGTGGCTAAATCACAGCAGGCTTTGTGCCATGGTTGTATTCGGACACCGTGAAATTCTGCAGAGCAGATAAATTCAGAAAAAGGCGGATGTTGTAAGAGGAAGTGGAGAGAGAGAAGGAATGGAGGGTCAAAAAGGCTGAGAAAACAGAAACAATAGAAGGTGGGTAGGAAGCAAAGCTGGGGGGAAAGAAGACAAACAATAGTTGAGAGTAAAATGACATGAGGAAGCAGAAAACTCGAAGTAGGAAGGAGAAGGAAATGGCTACAAGTTAAAATCAATGACAAAAGCTCCCTTTCATCATATAAACACTGAAATGTTTACATAGAGAGAAACTGACCATTAGAGTGATTTACTGGGAGTGGGGGCCATTTCCCCATGGCTGAGCACATGAAATCCAGACTAAGATGTTTTTCTAGCAAAATAGGATACCTGAGAATTGTGTGTTCAGTGTTTTGAGCACAGTGAATTGAAAGGTCTGTTTGTGAAGAAATCTGGAAATGGCACCTTTCTATTAATGGTGTGATTCCATATGTTATACTTGTGAACCCCCAGACAGCACATGGCTGAAGGTAACCTCAGACAAGTTTCTGCTCCCCAGCCTGGTGTGAGCTGTAGTCCCTTGTACCCTGGGCATGAGGTTACACACTGCTGCCTCCTCGCTGGCACCCACACTGTGTGACTGACCTCTTTAAGATTTTCCATTAAATAGCTGTGGAAAGACCGGAGAGGTATTTCTTTCCCACCTTTTATATTTATGGGTTTTTTGCCTTTTACTCTACTTCTCATGTATCAAAAACCAAAGGGTCTATCTTCTGTTCATTTTCTGCTGCTTTTGCTTTAATTTACTGTCAAGGATACTCAAGCAAAATTCATAAAATTACATAAATATAATTTCAACAGAAAGAAGAAAATGACAAGTCTCAGGAAAACACATCCTAACTATTATTTGCCCACGTTTCCACAGAGAAGACTGGTCAGCTGGCAAAGTGGCAGAGACCGCTTTTTCACGTGCTGAACTGGCTGAATAAGTTACACAGAGCAAAAAAATTACCTTTCTGCCTGAAAATCATGGAGTTCTGGGACACCAGCCCACACCTGGAAGTGACAGAGCTGTGGCAGTCTGTCATCCTTGAGCTGCTTCTTCATGCACCAAGGAGCAGGGGTGGTGCTGCTTTCTGTCTACAGCAGGAATTTTTTAAACTATTTGCAATGGACAGAAGGCCAGCGTGGGGAGAGTACAGGGACACTGGTGCAATGCTATAGACATCGATCCTGCCAGAAATAAGAGCAAATTGACTTGCAGTATGAATGGTGATGTTGTAACTATAGAGGGAGGGACATTTTCCAGTGTCATCTTCAGCCTAAAAGAGGGCTCTGTGCATATTACTCAAGTGAAAGGAGATTATAATGTTGTCTAGGGGTTGCATATGTCAAGGTAGATTCTTGTCTTCTTTCTTTTCCTACGTATTGGTGTCCTCTGGTCTGCTGGAAGCTGTGCAGTGAATTTTGTGTGTTTGCAAAATTTATCTCCCTGAAGAAAATTGCCAGGTTTTCGCTCAGTTGCTCGTAAGGAGAGATCAAAAGCAGAAGAAGGGTGGAAGGCTGACAGCTAGCCAGTCGCTGGGATGCCCTACAGAAAATTGAAGAAGGCAGCTGCAGGACTGGCTCTTAATAACAGAGAAAGACTACAGAGAAGTAGTTGACATTAAGACTGTAAAGAAACAGTTGCACTGGTGACACATATTATACAAGGACTGCCTTACTTATTTTTCCACCCACATACTCCTTTTTCACAATTTTTGCTTCTTTTAATTAAGTGTTTCGAGAGAAAATAATGGGATCTTAAAGTCTCCTGTATTTTGGAAAAGGTAGTAGTAAATTGTGCGGTTTTGACCTTTTCAGCTTTTTGTAATTTGATTGGCTGTCTGTTCCTCTCCCTCCACTATTTACAGCTGCAGTGAACTGTGCAGAAGGGGTAGGATGGCTAGCCAGCTGAAATACAGAATATTTAAAAGGTTAAAATGCTGCAACATACTGGTGCCTTCCACACAGTATATGGGCATTATAAATTTTGCTGCGTTGATTACATAATGGATTGAGAAATTAAATGACTTCATGAATCATTTTTTGTGGGACAACAAATGTGACCAAAATGGGGAAAAATTGTATCACTGTGACCCCAGATCTGGGAAGCATCTTTTTTGTGAGTTTATTGTTTTTGCTGCAGTAATAGATGAAGGCTCTTTCTGAAGAACAGGATCATTTTAGCAGGTGTTGACTATCAATGAGTGACACAAAGAAAACCTGCCCCAGAAAGCCTGCAATCAAAGCATCTTGAATCCATTCAACAGGTGACTAAATAGAGGTGGTGACCTTCTTAGGAATAAATATTTCTTTTTTAGCATACCAGAGGGAGATCTTAAGGAAAACACGGTATACTCCAAAAGTAGTTCCTTAGCAGATGGAGACAGTAATACAGAAAACACTATTAGCCATGTAATGAGTCCAGAGGGCATCTGAGGGACAATGCCAAATAATTTGGTACCCAGGCAGTGTGCTGACGAGATTGACAGGAATGTAGCAGGGCAACAGGAGATCAACAGAATCTCAGACCAGGATGACAGCTAAGACACTAACAACTAAAAGAAATAAAATCATCAGGATTTGATACTTCCCTTTGTCATTGATAATGAGTCTGATAACATTTAGTTCTATGAAAGCTTTTTTCAGTGGAAAAGGCTGCTTAAGGCAAATCTGAAGAAAGGCTTCTCAGGAAAAATTAAGGGGAAAAAAGGCAGCAAATCTTGGCTTTAAATGTGTATTTTTTGTGCAAGACAAATCTAAAAAGTGATACCAGAGAGGTGCGGGGTCTGATTAAACCCCAGCAATGAAATTTCTGGCGCCATGAACACCGTAAAGGCAGATCAGCAGTAGCTGGACCTCTGCACTGAGGCTGGAGGATTAAGGCTGAGTGTCATTTCCGTGCCTTGACCCCACACATGTCCACACATGCCTGAGCAGAGCAGAGCAGGTGGAACACCACAGGAGCACCACAGGTGATCAAGGGGGAACCAGATATAGGCAGAAAGAAGTGATGAATCAACTGGGATTGCGGACACAATTCAGAATTATGAAAATTTTGCTCTAGCTCCTCCGTGCTCCTGGAAATCAAAAGTTTCATCTTATTCAAGTTGTAGGTCTGGACTCAAGTCAGAAGTATGGGGGAAAAGACTGTTACCACACTGAGATACTAGGAAAATATCTTCAGAAGGAAATGGCAATGTTCCTTTTGATCCATCATTTGAAACATGCTCATAATCTTCAGGGATTTATTTTCTGTGGTCATTAAAACTGAATGTTTTCATTGATTCTGATAGCTTCTTTCTGGAGGAACTGCAGCTGCCGGGGCAAACAAGCCTCCATTCTGCTGTGCTGATCCCCCTGGGAGCCAGCAGTGATTGACAAGGGGCTCTGGTTAGGGCAGCCTCTCACCCCAAGGTACAGGAATTGGTGCGTGCATTTCAGCGAGAGCAGCCTTTGCAGCAGTGAGCCAGGGGGATTTTCCTTCTTTCCACAAGCATCAAGAGGCAGAGGAAAGTGTTTCCAGCCTGCCTGTGATGACAGGACATGCAGAGACAGTCTGTGAAGCTAATTCCAGCCTCCTCCTGCTGTCCAAGGCCTCTATCCCACCCTCCTTAGGCTATCCTCGGAAGCAGCAGCAGGACATCCATGCAGGAAATGGGGCATTTCTGGAGTTAGCTGGTGCATACACTACTTGAGGGACAGGACGTCCCCAACAAACTGCATCACCTCTGAAATGTCTCAGGAGGGAGATGGCTTGGACATGCAGTGGGATTTGTGCCCAGGCATCCTTGCATGTATCTGATTACAATCTCCTGATGCCTCACCCACCCCTCCTGCTGCAGAAGAGGGTGTCCATCCCAGACATTACAGCTGACTCGGAGACTCGGGGACTTCACCAGCCCAGGGACCCAGCTGCTCGCCTCCTCCTCCCCCATCCACACCACAGCTGCTCTGGGACAGCCTCCTGCTGTTCAGGGAAAGCAGAGCGGAGACAGACTGAGAGGTTTTGGAGGTGCTGAGCTCTGAGGTCAGCTGCTGGGCATGGTGGTGCCTTGGTTTGCCTCGAGGGCTGAGGGAAGGACATGTCCACTCCTTCTAAGCAGCTGCAGCTGAGGAGCCTTCACCTCTTCCGCCTCTTGGATCTACAACCAGAGCATCCACAGAAAAGATACCAACATTAGAATATGCATATAATACCTGGTTAGATGGAGATATAATTTATTGAAGCCATTGTTTAGGCCCCTTGGGTGGCACTACAAGTGCCCGGCCATGAAACAGGCTGTCGTCAGCCCGTGAGGAGGGAGAGTCTCCCCTGGAGGTGGTGGTGGTGGCCTTCAACAGGCTGGGGACCTAGACAGAGACCATCCATGGGTGAAAGGGGCAAGCGTCTCCATGAGGCAGAGCTGGAGGTGGGCGAAGGCAGCTGCCGAGTCTGGGAGGGCACAGCCCCACGCCCAGAGGGCACTGACAGCCCCCACCCACAGCGCCGGGCTGCTTCATTTTCATCCGCTGATCAGATATATTTACTTCTCGGGTATTTCCCTAACCAGAATTGACTGCACTATAATTGCCTATTTCTTTGGTCCATTGGCTGTTAACCTTGAAGCGCGTCGGGCGGAGGCAGGGAGGCCCTCCCTGTCAGGCCTGACCCCGGCCCGCGCCGTGGGCTGCCATGACAACCGCGACAGATGTCACCCGTGCCGCCCGCGCCCCCCGGATGGGGAAAATCGATCTTGCGACGGCGCCGCCGCGCACAGCCACCGACCTGCCAAGTGTTCCCGGCTCAATCATTTGTTTCATCTAGCGAGGAGAGGAAAACATAAAAGAAATGAAATGAATTTGACCTCTGTCTTTCGAGTGACTCCGGCGCTGCGCTGAATCCTAGCAAGCGCTTCTTATGAATTTGAAAAAATTACATTAGGAATAACATTTTGAAGTGAAATGACTCTTGTAATGTCAACCCTCCAGAAACATGTTATTTCAAATGTCAGATACCTAGCAATCGTTTGCTATTTTCCGGATGTGTCCGGGGGTTATCTTCACCTCGGATACATTTCAGACAAATGATTTTAAAGAAACTACCTGTGAAATACACAAAAAAAAGTATTGCCTGGTTTTTTGGACTGCCCCAGTGAGGAGACCTTCTTTGTGGCTGCATAGAGCCTCTCCATGATGAGAAGATGGTAAACAGTGCTCTGAACTGACAATGTCTCTCCTTTATTAAAACTGTGCCAGAGGGTGAAGGATTTTCCCAGTCTGGAGCAGGGTTTCCTGCCATGGTGGCAGGTACACCAATGAAGGCAGTGGATCCCAGGGGCCCAGGAAAGCCCCCGTCCCAGGCTTTGCTTGCTGCGTATCCAAATCATTTAATGACCAAACTCTACAACTCTGTGCTAACATTTGCCTATGCATCAGTGTCATCCCAGAATGTTGCGCATGTGTCCAACAAATAGGGGAAAACCCAAACCCCACGAGATTTGGTTCATGCCTACCACTGGATGGACCTGCTGGCAAATTTAAGAGGCAGCCCATAACAAATTTGTAGAGATGGAGAAATCTCTAAGATAACCTTGTCCTTAAAAAAAAAAAGAGGAAAACAACATGCCACTGAAGGTGATTATAGGAAAAAGGATGTCTGAAGATTTTGAATGTGATACATCTGTCTCTGCGATGTGGGATATTTTATTGCATTTTTGCCCTCAAGTGGAGCTGACGGGAGCCAGGCTTGCAATTTAAATCAATAAGAACCCTTTACCATGGCCATAAAATACTTGGTTAAACCTTTGAAGTGGCCACAGTTGAATGCGCAGTGAACACAGCATAAATGCTCCTTGAGATGTATTGTGTTAGACCACTGCTAAAGTGGCGTTCCAAGCAAGCAGTGCCTGAGCACCTTCTGGGGGCAGGGCAGAGCAGTCTGTCTTCTCTGGGGCACTGGGGGGTTGCTGTAAGTCAGTGCTCATAACTGGTATGCTGCCCCATGCTGTAGATGTCCTGAGCTGGTACTCCCAGCTCAGTGGGTTTCCCGGGGTGGGGACTCAGCCTTGAAAATCCCATAATGTGTTGTTCTACCTCTCAGCAGTGGCTGGGGAAACAGGAGTAGTCATGGGCTGGATCAGCAGTGTTTTCAGAGCCAGGTCCTTGATTATGTAAATCAGCATTATTGCAGGGAGGAGCAGGTCTGAATGACCCCAGCTGAGGCATAGTCTGTGCAGGATGAACAGTGACTGCATGAGTGTACGTCTGTCTAGATTTTGGTATGTGCATGCATGAATGCAACTCACAGGTATCCAGGTAAAAGCCTGTGTAATAGCAGAAAGCTCTCCATGAATATCATGGAGATTTCACCATTTAATATTTAATACTTAATACTTACAATAAGGATACCCAAAATAAAGGTTGACACTTCACCATTCCTGCAAATAAATCAGTAGGAAAACATGTAAAGTTTAAATCCATGCCCCGACTTTGCCGTTGTTTATGACAAGTCCTTGGGATTCTTAAAGGAGAAATCTGTTGTTTTTCCATTTATAAGTAAGCTTTTCATTTAAAGAAACCAAGGACCAAGCACGACTTTATTATTGGACAAATCATACTGATAAAGCCTCTGGCCCAGTGGCAGGGAAAAGTTCATGGGATATATGTGTTTTAAGGTCATAAACAACTGGTTCTTCCAGAGACATGGGCAATATGTTCAGAAGCAGCATTAAGTGCACATACTAGCTACAACACTGATGCTCTCTGGGTGCAGGTCCCTGGCTGTAGAGAGGGTCCTGCCCTGTGGGTACACCCTCAGGCTGACAAAACTAGCTCAGTTTGGGACAAACAGTCCAGCTGGTTGTGCTGTCTTTTCTGTTTCAGTTCTGTTTCTCTTCTGATCCAGTCCAGGGAGGTTCAGCTCCAGCAAATTTGCTAGGATGGCAAAGACAGTCTTCCTTTCTGTTCTGTACATTGAGAGTTTGGCCTTAAGCTACTCCCAGTGTACCTTAGTATTACAGAGGTAGCAGCAGCAGGTGTAGAATACTATGTGCTCAGCAGTTTGTAGGAGTGCAGGCTTAAAAAAAATCCAGTATGTCTTGTCTACAGCAAACATTTGTAATAGATCCTATGTCTATTTAATGGCTTATTTTAAAATATATATAAATTAGGCTCACCACATCTACAGCTGCCTGATCAGGTTTGGAACTTGACTCTGTGACATTTTTTTCTTTTTTGTAACCCATTTTACAGGAACATAGGTGTTTCTGCAAACCCAAGATCATGTCAGAATTGTCACAGGTGTATATTCACTGCCAAACCTGAATTTCTGTGTCAGTTTATATAAGTACTGCTCCATACACCCACACTGTAAAACACAGATGTTTTGTTTTTATTTTTATTTTAAAATAATTCACATTCCTTTGTTCATATAGATGCCATGTGGTTCTTTTGCACTGAGAAACATTGTATGTTGTTGTTCCACAGTATTTTGATCTAAAAATAGCTGAAATAAGTGGTTGCGGTTATGCTTCGTTGAGTTTTCCTCAGATCTGAGTAGTTTGCTCCAGTGAACTTCCATTGGCTTCTCTTGCCTTTACTCAGGCTATGTCCTTCCACTCCTTTTAGCCAACCCTGTGTTCTGAGTACAAGCTTCATGAATCATGCTTCACTGTCTCTTGCCCTGCATGAACTCAGCAGCAACATGCCCTTAGGTGCAAATGGGAGAAGTAAAACCTACAAATTACCTAGATAGACTTAAAAACATTTCTCCTATTCCAGACAGTTTCACCAAGAGCATATCCCATTTCAGAGTCCAAATCCATGTGGTCTACGAGGATAAACAATACAATGGGGAAATAATCAGATGAAGAAGGATGAAATGTGATTTGTTTCACTGTATTACATCTGACAGTATTTGTCCTACCTCACACCTTGCTTATGAGTTAGGCAGAATTATGTTTGGATATGTGATTGTGGATTAAAACAAATTCTTCCTATTTCATCCCACTGCTGGAGACTCCACATGACTGAGCACAGACACCTGAGAAATTTTCCAGAAAAATATACATCCAGACTTGTGGCAAGTTTATCTGTTTATATTTCTCTCTCATCTTATTCCTATTTTTCCTTGGACTAGACTGGTAATGAAAGGCATTTCTCTGTCATAGGGCATCTGACAAGAAGACACACAGAGCTTTCTAACATGGTCACTGAATGCTTCCCTTCAGTCTCTGGCTTACATAGATATGACTATCCAGAGAGACAGACTAAATAAAGATCTTTAATTTTATGTAGTGGGCCTTTAAAATCAAGGAAATTGCCATAACTGTGCTATTTCTTCCGAGGAATTTTTTCTGTGAATATGACAAACCAGAATCAGACATGATAAAATAGAAGGACCCCCAGTCCCTGCTGTCTGTGATGGGTAAGCTGCCTCAATATCACTTCCAGCTTGAGTTGCAGTTTTCTGTCTTCATCCACAAAAGGAGAAAGAAAGGATGAAAATGAATTTTTAAAACAGGGAAATTCTGACTCTAATGTCACCTCAATATTACAGATAGTGTCCAGGAGCCCTATAAGGGATGCCAGGGGAGACAAATCCTACAGCAGAAGGGACAATTTCCCTTTATTTTTATGTAATTCAACAGTTTGTGGGTTGTCCCTCATAGCTTGTGCTAAAAAATTCATTGATTCTTAGTCAGAACAACTGGCAGAAGAATATTGCAGAGAGGAGCAGCCCTTATGAATCGTCCTAGAGCATTTCACAGAAGGGTCTCAGTAGTCATGTTATGATCAGCACAGCAACCTACAATCCGTTCCCCTGAATTAGGCAGCCCTTTTGCCTCTTTTGTTTGAGCAGCATGTAAATGTACTTTCCCTGATCACACAAGCACAGGGCAAGGTTCTTGGTTCAACTTTGAAGCCATTGCTTTAAGTTTGGATCCACAGTCTGAGAAAAGAGCAGTGAACAGACAGAGGGGCAGTGGTCAGAACCACCTGCAGTGGGTAGTTACCCTCTCAGGAAATTTGTTGTAATCACCTTTTCCTCTAAATTTGCTACATACATCTCCGGAAATTGGGTTTTTTTCGTTGGCCTTGTGGGTATGATCCTCTGAGTACAGATACACTCATCAGCACAATCTTTGCCCATCTAAATTAATTTCTCTGCTTTCCTGATTCCTTGTCTGCTTAGACACTTTTCCCTAGGCTCTACATGCAGGGAAGCTTTAGCAGGATCCCAGGAACAGTGATTCAGAAGGGAAGGATGTTCTTGACCCCAACTATTTCACTGTCAACAAATCACTCTGAATTCTTGTTTAGTGTGATAAACCTTGATACAGAGCGGGTCATATAAACCCAAAAGTTTTCTTGGTGAGTTTTCTTCCAGTCTTCCTGCATTTGGCCTCAGCTTTGTTTACTCCATATGCTTCTTCCAGACTTTACCATCAACCTCCTCCTTAGCTGTGGTTTGGAGTGTTATTCAAAGACAAAATCCAGTAAAATGCATTTGCTCCCACAGGAAAGAGCTTTTCATGTCTGATGGCTTGTTTGTTTCTGCAGTAAAATCCATGCTGTAATCTACAAATGGGATTGCATTCTGACATGGGGGGACATTCTTCAGTGAAGGTCACAGCACTGTATAGAAGCATTGACACAAAACACGTTTCATAGAACAAAATGGAGTTCACAGTTTGACATAGATATATCCTCGATCTGTCATGCAGTTTTCTGCCTTAACTTGATGGTCAAAGTAGCTGGCCAGGTGTGAGCAGGGACATGATCTATGTCTCTTCAATAGCAGCAGTAATTTCCTTGTCCCTCCTCAAACTTGCCCCTGTTCCAAGATGATGGCAATGCTGGTCTCTTGTGCGACCTTCTGATCGATGGAGTGACAAGCTATTTCTTCCTCAAGTGAGTCCTAATCTCCTATTATGCCACAAGTACACAGTCTACTGTGATAAAAGCTTGCAGTCTATGACACCTGGTCAAAACAATTATTTTGGTAGTTGTTCCCTATGGATTTGGTCTGTGACATGTGAGGTGACATAACTAATCCCTGGAGCAAAGGGATTCCTAAAGTGGAATATGATTTAGAGGGCAATGGCTGGGGTTTGGAATTCAGTACATGATTCTTAAGACTAGGCAGCTCTGGAGTTATCTGCCTTTCATTGTATTCTTGTACTTGACTTTTGAGTTGCACAGTTTTCTGAGTCCAGGAGCATTTCAGGGTGAAATGATGGTTTCAAACCCATCAATTTGTTAGGCACGTTTAGCATTTCTCAGGATTTGCTTCTCATAAATCAAAGTTATCTGATCTGTTGTCTTGGCACAAAAGGATAGTCTACAAGGTGCAAAAGTTTAATTTTCAAGCTGCTTGTAACAGCCTGTTGAGAAAGGTTTCTCCTAGGCCATATTCTTTCTGTCTGAAACAGTTCAAATGACAGGCTTTCCACCAGAACTCTTTTGGGTCAGCTTTGTACCTGAAGAAATCCTTCTGTCAAGCTGCCTTCAAGTCAAAGATCTTCTCTGCAGCAGTATAATCATTCTCATTCAATAAAAAGAGAAAGTATTGCTTTCCCAGTTTCATGGAAGAACATGGAGGATGTCTGGGTAGTTACCTTGCTCCAGGCTGCACAAAAAGCTTGTGACAGGCCAGGAACCTGAAGGCCTCATAAAATTGCTGGGCCAGCCATCATTTACACTGTTATATCCAGTTATGTTGCACTGTACGTAATGAAGGTTTGCTCTTTGGCCTTGGAGCTGACATCCTTTTGTGGTAAAAAGCGAGGAATATACAAGTTTTGAATGGTGCAGACCCTAATTCTTCATTGTATTAAACTCGGCTCAGCACCACGGAGTGTTCCAACCCCAAACTAATTTATAGCAGCTGGATATCTTGTAAGGAAAAATGACTGTAGTGCCTTCTGTCCACCTCCTTCTCCTGAACCCATCTTGGTGTGTTCCTTGTTATCCGTGGAACTACAGGCAAAACTGGTGCAGAAAGGTGTTGTACCATCTTGGCTGGCTGCGTGACACTATCTCTGCACAGACAGATTTCTGCGCTGTTTTTACCCATAAACTTCAGAGTCGCATCATACCAATTACACAAAATAACCTGTATGAGAATTTGGACTCTGAGTTCTTGTCAAGTGGTGATAAACCTTGATCCAGAGCTGGTCATACCTGTGGAGCCAGGCTAAGTTAGTGACTCTGCTCCTTCCAGGAGATCCCTAATCAGAGAAGAGCAATGCAATGAAGGCTAGGGGGTTTTCAATCCAGCTTCTGTTCAGGTACAGCAAGCTATGCCTAGAAAAATGATCTGTCAAAGGTCCCATGGTCTCTGCAGACAGATTTACTTGACCACTCTATTTCCCCAGTGGATACTGGCCCTTACTAAAGTTGTCAGGCTTTGTTACTGGGTAAAACCATACAACCTGCTCCAGGATCCTCTTGCCTCTTCAGTATCTGAATTCTTTTCATGTGGTAATCAGAACTATGTCTATGTCAGTGGATCCAAGAGCATATCAAAGTTCATGAGTCTGGATATGTATTTCATTTATATCTGAGAACAGGCTGAATATTGGCTTCTTTTCTGCCTTCACACTGGATTTCATGGAAAGAAATGTGCACTGTGTGAGCCACCGAAGGATATGTGCATCCTTAGGCCTGTCAGCTAAATGTAGGTATTGCCCAAGTAGCTGGATTTCAAGGAGACCCTTTCATACAGTATTTCTATGATACCTTTAAGAATATTGTTTACACATTTACCTCTCTGCAAAATGTTATATTCTAGTCTCTCTGACATAGTTGGCCATCTCTCATTACAGTAACTTCCTCCCATTAACTTCATGCCAGATAATAAAGGGCCTTTATTCACTTACAGTGGATCTAAAATAGTGAACTCCTACTGTCTTCAATATGCTACTTTCAGTTTATCAGTTCAACATCAATCCCAATTTATTTGATTATTGAAAAATAATATAGAAGGATATGCCAGTTCTCATGGAAAGAAGCACAAGCCTGCTAAACAATCAGTGAAAATAACATGAAGCTGAAATAGCGTTTAAGCATTTCTTTTTTCTCAGTTGGAACATGTATGAACACTCTTTGTAGTGCAGTCTCACAAGTACTCTCCATGGTCCATGACTTGACTTTTCTGTAGCCAAAATAGATGTTTTGGTGGGTTTTTTCCTTTTTCTTTTTCTTTTTTTTTTTTTCTTTTCCTTTTTTTTCTTCTTTTTTTTTTTTCTGGAGGGGGAGTCTGCAAGAATAACTCTTAATGGAAATAATATATTTTATACTCTACTTTCAATATAATGGTTGAAGTCAATAATCTTAAGGATCTTTTCAAAGTAAATGATTCTGTGATTTCTTTATGATTCTATGGTTTCTCAGTGAAGTGGTTGAGGCTGATGCAGTTATCCTGCCTATGTCCACTCGCCTTTATGACAGTTAATGATGTATTTTCTCTTCAAAATGTTCACTCCTTGTCCTATTATCCAGAGACTGCCTTTGAAATTAAGCAGCCAGCATCTTCTGGTGATAGTTTCACTTAACAAGGAAATATTTGACTGCAAGATGTACATTTAAAACATAATAATTCTTGCCTGCATGGTATAACTTAAAATGAGAACCAAACAAAAGCTAGGAGGCTGTTAGGTGCAACATCTCCAAACCACTTTAAAAAACAGTAGTTCAGCCACACATTCATAAAAAAAGAGGCTGAAATTATCTTATCTAAGCCATTCTTAACAGTTGTCCTGCAGAGTTATTGATCCTTGGCTGCTCATCTAATGAGCAAACTACACAGTGCACCACAAGTGCATTTCAGTTTTATGTGCAAGTGCTGTAAATGCTATGTTCAAAGTTAATATATTATTTTTGTCAGTTTTATAGCAGCTTATTTAAAGTGTTATTAATGTTTAGAAATGTTATTTGGAGGTTATTTTATTGGTGTTTGACTCAGTTTTAAACACTCTTTCTTTATCCCCTCTGTGTTCAGGCTGCATATATATATTTTTTGAAGTTGCTTGCCTCTTTCTGGGTTTGTCCCTCATTGTTTCATTAATCTTGGCTCCTCCTTAAGACAATTCTACTACCATAGTGGAACAGTCTGAGTCCTAAATTGTAAGCCTTTGTGAATAAAAGATGTCAACTGGATAGATTTCCAGATGACAGAAACTGCAGGAAGCATGTGGCTATGCCTACAGGGTAAGAACCAGCCCTCCTCATGGGTTTGTGTTTGTGTTTGTACCCCAGCACAGGTGGGACACCCACTGTACCAAACCAAGAGCAGCCCACAGAGGTATTATAACCCTGAGACTCCTCTCCAAGCCACAGGCCCTCCCCTGTTTCCACCTTTCTCTGGAGGAAGTAATTTTGCTTCTGTCCTGGATTTCAGAAGGACAACCCTGCCTTTGTTCTGTGGGTGGCCAGGAGTGAGCTCCAGGCTTCCCAGCTTACCTCCTCCTCCTCTGGAGAGAAATAAACATGCACAGGGCAGCACACACACTAGTTTATAGAAGCAGCAGCTGTCAGAGGAGCTGTGCAGGGAGGTCTCACGCCCTTCGGCTCTTTTGGATAATTGTGTTATCCTCACACCCCTCTCTGCCTTTGATGGAGTGAGAGCACAAAGCACAGCCCTGTTCAGTGAGCTGGGCTGGTATCAGATGCAGGGTGACAGTCTTGGGGCAGGTGCCAGAAACAGGTCCTTAGGACCTGGTCCTGTGCTCAGGCACCATGACTAGCTCTGTAGGCACTCTGGTACAGTGAGCATACACATGGCCAAGTTCCTCAGATCCCAGAAAAAGGGAGGATGTGGCTTTGCTTTACACATCAGCACGTTGTTGAAGCAGCAATGTGTTCTCCTGCATGGGCAGTGGAAAGCAAGAGGTACTCTCAACCCTCTGAGTGCCTGCAGCATCACGGAACAGCTCCTGAAAGATGAGCCTTAGCAGCAAAGGACATCAGTTTCTGTAATTCCAGTGAGCTAAACACAGAGAGCCCTCTGACACAGTCCTCAGGGTGAACTGAAGCCTTGTGCCTGCAGCACATTTAGGGCACCTTCCAGCAGAGCATGTGCTTAGTTTTTAATGCATGGATGATCCCAGTGAGCTTCAGGCATGTGCTGAAATATGAATGAGTGTTTGAAGTGCTGAGCATCTCGGGGCTATCAAGCCCCAAATGGATCAATCCCAACACATTATGCAAATTGTGGGCCTTCCAACTTCATACTGGAAAAAGGCTGAAGAACTTAGTCCACTCAAGGCATGTGCCCTCGAGGGAAATGCAATTATATAACCTGTTTCTTTCTGAAACCCACTCCTGATCTCAGCCACTTCAATAGCCCTTCACTGTTTCTACCCTATTCTTGTTATAGCTGGTGACCATCATCACAAAAATGCAAATCTACATGTAAAATACATTTAAGTGGCTCTGCAGTTTTCAGCTTTCTGCCTTACATATTTTTGTGGTGTGTGTTGTTTCTGCTATTTGTCCCACCTTTTAGAGGACAAGCCGGTCAGTGGGTTAAGTGACAGAATGTTTTTCATCTTATTTAAGTATGTCTCTATTAAAATGTAAACCGCTTTCTAACTCTTTTGGGAAAAGAACAAAAAAAGAAAAAAAAAAGCCTACTCCTGCAGATGCAGTAAAGTCATGGTAATTTTCCCCAGTTGGAATTCCTGACTTTGTGTCTTAGCATCATATACAGCATAATTTATAAAAGTGTGAGCAACTGCAGAATTGTTCTCCTAATAGATTCTGAAGATTCCAATTTCCATTCTGCCACACAAGACTGAAAATCCACTTGTGCTCAGTTATCTGTATCTTTGCCTCATCCTCAGACTGCATCAAAAATCAGGTTCAGGTGCAGGTTAAGAGCATGCATTTACCTCAGGAATATGAGACTTATTAAATATCTCTACACAATTAACATCACTATATCAATAAGAATTATCATTATGTCCTGTCAGTCAGGTGCTGAATTTTGCTTCAGGGAAACAAAACAATTTAAATTATAGCAAGTGCCCCCCCCTTCTTTTTTTTTACATGCTTCTCTTAAAATTGGATAATTATGTGCCTTTTCATTAGATTCCTCTAAGCATAATAGATCACAATATTCACCCTTTGACCTTGGTGATGAATGTTCCTGGTGAAAACATGTGACAAGCAGTGTTCTAATGAGAATAAAATACTGAAGAACTGTGAGTCTCACATAATGAAAGAACAAAAGCGAGAAGCACAACTACTTTTAAGGCTACAGTGCAAAATGTGTTCATACAGCAATTCTGATGGATTGGAAAAGCAGCCCTTTCTTATTTAAGATGGTTCCAACAAACTTTGGTATCAGAGGCAGAGACAAAGGCACAAAAACACAAAGGAATCTTTGTATTCTGTGTAAACTCTGTAGGAACATAAGAAGTGGCCTTTATCTGTGCTGTCTAGGCAAGTTGTTACACAAAGCTCTGCTATTAAGCTTTCCTAAACATCTCAAAATTTTATGCATGTATTTATGCTATAAAAGAACTATAAATTCAATTTGTTTCCAATAATTTAGAGTGGGGCTAAGAAGGTCAAATTCTCTCTCATGCAAACAGCCACACACAGTAGTGAATAACATTACAACACTGGTCACTATTATTCAGTGTTTATAAAGAACTATTCTTGGACTGACAAAGATGACATACCAGTCATCAGTGCCAAAACAGTGAGGGGAAAAAAGAAGGGTTGGCCGAATTAAAAATTGTTATCAGCTACCTTTTTTTTTTTTCTGTTTTGCATCTCGAAACTCTACGGCCACCTTCCAAAAAGAACCTCAGCTTTACTCCCATGTCTGCCATGATCATTTAGACCCTGGTCTCACTGGAGAAATGACTGCAGCAGGAATGTTTGATTTAGTAGATAGTTATCTTTTATTTTTTTTCTATCTTGGTTTTGCTTATGTTGGGTTTTTTCAATTTGTTTGATGTCTGGGAAATGTTTATCATCTGAATTATTATCTCTGCTAATCAAACTTTCAATCAACTTTAGAAGAAAAGCTTTTGCTTTTAATTTCTGGCTGGAGTTCATCTCTGATTCAAAGTCGGGTATTCCTTAGCTTGTAATAGAAATGGCTTTTTTTCTGAAATCCTGTCCTTACAAAGATAGTGACAGTGTTACTGTAGACTCTTGGGACAAGGATTTCAGCTATGCTTTGTGCCAGGATCTCCTTTGAGAGAGCTCACAGTTATTGGCACAACGTTATTGTGAACTGAGGACAACGTGAGAGAGAAATTTTCTCTCTTGTCTTTATTAACCTTAGAAAATACTTTGGTCTAAATTATTGCTACTCTTATTTAATAAAATGAATCAAATAATATTAAATATTAATTGGGAACAACAACTATAATTTCCTCCGTAGTTATGCCATAAAGCTCTCTAAGTAACTTCATCTGACGCCAGGCTCTGTGCTTGTACCCATGAGGAATTTGAGGGTTAAACTAAATGAGATGAAAAGTCAGGAGATTTGCACGGCAATTGGAGAACAGAATGAGAAGCCAGTGTAAGTATAAAGACCTGTTTCTCCTTCCCCGTGTCTATAAGCACCGTGGACAATAATGCACTTTAAGGGCATTTAAGGGATGAGGCAGGCCTAAGGGGCATGCTGTGCTGGTAAGAAGATGCATTTTTCATGCTTCCTACCAGATGACCTGGAGAGGAATCCCACAGTGGGAATGATGTGCCATGGAGCCCCTCTCCACCAGCAGCCCTGTCCCGTGGGTTAACCCTCCCCACCAGCTGGTCCACGTGGAATGCCCCAGGCTGCCCCAGGAAGTGCTGGAGAGGGCTCTGCTGGGGAAACCTCTGCCCTCATGCTCCCTCCTTGTTCCAAAAGGCTCTCAGCCTGCTGCTCCTCCTGGCTGGACTCCCTGTACATGTGGAGTGAGCTAGGGGCTGCAGGGCAAGGTTGATAGACTTGCACAGCAGTCTAAACCACTCAAATATTTGGTCGTTCATGTCTCATCAGCTGTGAAAATATCCAGGGAGAAAAGAAGATCATACCTATAGCAAGGTCTAATGAAGAGAGAAAGTTTTGATTTTCATGCAGGTGAATCATTAAAGGCAAAATAATCTTATTGATTGTTTGTTACAGTTGTCTGAATTGAGGGCTGTTTGCTCAGTGATGGAAATTTACTGTGATTGATGGGATCTCATAAACTCAGATCAAAAGGAGAATAAAAATGAAGGATTGTAAAAGCACATGACCCCAAATAAAAATGTTAGTGTCAGAAAAAAGTAAATAAAAATGTACTTTTTGTATTAACCAATGATGTCTGCTTACCTGGTGCCTATCACTTAAATGTACTGCAACAAGTATTTTAATATTATATTTCAGTGAAGAAGGAGAGGAGAGGAGAGGAGAGGAGAGGAGAGGAGAGGAGAGGAGAGGAGAGGGAAAGGAAGGAAAAGAAGGGAAGGAGAAAATCAAAACCCCAAACTGCTCTTATCTGGATTTTCACACTATTGGTTTTTGGGTGCCACCCAAACTGTTTTGAAGTGTCTGTCAAATTTCTTCCTTCTAATATTTTAACTGCCAGCAACTCAAAGCAGGTGTTGATCTGGACTAGGAAAATGTCTGGCTTGAAGAGGGACTCAACAGAAGAGGGCTGGAGAAAGGGACCTGTGTTAGGGACCATGATAACCATGCTGCCCCTTGTTCTGCTCAAAAAGCAGAGCTGCACTGAAGGCACCCAGAGTCTGTACACGAAATAAAGAAGGCATGAACACACCATGCAGAGAGATCTTCATCCTGTCTCTGGGTGAGTTTCCACTGCTGTCTCTCAGCTAGGTTGTNAAAGTAAATAAAAATGTACTTTTTGTATTAACCAATGATGTCTGCTTACCTGGTGCCTATCACTTAAATGTACTGCAACAAGTATTTTAATATTATATTTCAGTGAAGAAGGAGAGGAGAGGAGAGGAGAGGAGAGGAGAGGAGAGGAGAAGGAAGGAAAAGAAGGGAAGGAGAAAATCAAAACCCCAAACTGCTCTTATCTGGATTTTCACACTATTGGTTTTTGGGTGCCACCCAAACTGTTTTGAAGTGTCTGTCAAATTTCTTCCTTCTAATATTTTAACTGCCAGCAACTCAAAGCAGGTGTTGATCTGGACTAGGAAAATGTCTGGCTTGAAGAGGGACTCAACAGAAGAGGGCTGGAGAAAGGGACCTGTGTTAGGGACCATGATAACCATGCTGCCCCTTGTTCTGCTCAAAAAGCAGAGCTGCACTGAAGGCACCCAGAGTCTGTACACAAAATAAAGAAGGCATGAACACACCATGCAGAGAGATCTTCATCCTGTCTCTGGGTGGGTTTCCACTGCTGTCTCTCAGCTAGGTTGTGACTTGACCTTCCAGTCTATAAGTGCTTTGAGCTCTTGGTTGACCCTGCAGAGAAGGCTGAGATTGCTTCCTGTTGTTCCTTTTTCAAAATACAAAATATGTGAAGGGAAACTACTTGGAGAAAAGATGTACCTTTTTTCTAGAAAAGACGGACACACACAAAGACTGTAATCAGTTAAGGGCCACAGCTGGCTACAGCTTCATGGATACCTGAGGTTTAGCAAACATGACCTCAGGAATGTGGTTGGAAGCTAGGGGAATTAACCAGGCAGCTGACAAACCTGATGGGCTATCTTTCATTTGTGCTAATATTTTGAAACCAACTGACCTAAAGAAAAGTCTACATTCTCATTATAAGATTGGCATCTTGAAGGATTTGAAATTGACTGATGCCTGTCTCTTCAAGACCAGAATAAATAATGAATAATTATGCCAATAAATCATATAAATAATACAATAGCTGCCATTCTAGTTAATTTTATATCCTTGGTGCCCATCATTTCTTTTCTCATTCACTAAGCCTTTCCTGGGTCTCCTGTGCATTCCTTCTCATTGGTGATGTTTTTTTCTTGGACTGTACTATAAACCTCAGCTACTTTTGGTGAGAGCCATGGAAAAAAAATTACCCCAGTAATTCACAAATATGTGCCAGTAAGTCTCTTGATACAGACATGATTTTACTGGCAATAAAATAATTTTGCTCCACTAACTTATGTTATTCTGGGAGGTGGTAGAATTTCATGTAAGTTACAGCAGTAGCAGGAATTCTGCCAGATTTACCAATAGGACCGGCTGCCTCAGATGGTTTGAACAGCAAACCATTTCAAGGAGGCAAGAATTTCTTTTATTTTTTCTTATTTTTGCTGTAAGAATCACACGCTGTTTACAGTAAATGTAGCTGACCCAGTGCTAACCTGATTTCTCTGAATACACAGGCAAGGACAAACTGTCTCCCAGCCAACAAAACAGAAGTGAGTAGTGGGGCTGTTAATGTAAAGAAACCCTGATATAGCCCAGGGAAGGTTTTTAGCATGTGATCAATAAATAAAAATGAGCTCTGGGTATGTTTGTGTCATTTACCTATGAACTGAGACAGAAGTCTGTGGAATTTGCAATAGCTTGGTAAGGGAACTTTTCACTGGTTCCTCTGTGAATTTTGAATTAAGAGTGGTGTCGTTTTGTGCAGAGGGAGGATGAGAGTATCTCCTTTCCCTCTTCTTATCAGAACTAATTGGAAACTCTGCAAGTAGAGGCTGATGATGGTTTAGGAGTGGTCTTCTCAGGATGGATTAGTCCCAGGGACAACAAAAAACTTACTCTCCAAGGTTTTCCTTGCTGCAGTGGTACATAAACCCCCATTACCAGCTTCCTCAGTCCAGATCCCATAATCACCAATTCTTTTTCATACCATTAAAACACACACAACATTGCCCTCCAGCATCTGCAACACGTGCTTTTATCAAACCTCTCTGATTTGCACTGGGGCTTAAGTCATTCCTGAGCCCTGCAGTCATGCATGGAGCACAGCCAGGGCTGTCTGAGCCTGTCTGTGCCATAAAAGCACACAGCCAACACAGCCAACACCATTTGGGGATCCTGCGGCTGCGCTGTAGCCAGCAGTGCATCTTCACTTACCCTGCCTCTCAGAGTCATTTTTCCTAATCATTCTTCTAAGTAAAGTTAGCAGCTATGCCCACTTCGGAAACAGTTTTGCTTAGACTAAGAAGCTGTCACAGTGCTGAGAAAGCTGCAGCTTTAACCAGATTTCATCTTTGTGTGTCACTGCTCATGTCAAAGTATAAATGTACTCAGACATAAGAGTTGTCCTGCTTTCATCAAGGGAGCCAGCCTGCCTTCGCCTAGTTCTGCTTGGTTAAGCTTGTTATTTAAATTGTTAAAATTGAGACATCGGCAGTAAATTTCAGAGAAGATATAACAATTATTAGATACAAGCAGGGCTCTTGTACTTGTGAACATATCATGCTCTCCATCCACATGGAATTAGCCACAAATGATTTACAGCAGTTTCTTTAAGAATATCCCCCGTAGTACTTCGATGGCATTAAATCACAGTCATTCCCAACTGGATCATATTTCCAACTTGAAGATAGATTTGATGCTCGTCAGCACTGCGGCTCAGCACTCCAGGGGACTACCTTTTAAACCTGCCAGCTCTTGAAGAACTGAGCTTTGATTCTCAGTGCTGCCTCCTGGCTGAGACCTGTGAGGGTCAGTGTCTCTGGATGCCATGCCAGGCAGTGCAGTCCCCCTTTGGAGAGTGACAAGAGGCAGGATGATGTTTAGGTGACCTTGTGCCACCCAACTTCTACAGGATAATTACTGACTATAGGACAGAGTAGGGCTCACATCTTGCTCTGGCAGCTGCAAGCAAGAGGGTTCACTGCTGAGGCTGGAAGTTAAAAACAAGTGTCAGGTGAAAGCTGAAAAAGGAATATCAAAAAGGGCTGATATGTTTATATATATACAAGTAAAATGAGAGACTTGTTAGTCTTTTTAGGGAATTTTGTTTTCTATCTGGGCAGACTTCCACATAAGCCTCTCATCCCCTCAGAGGAGATGAACATAAACAGTTAAAATGTTAAAAGGCAATGGGAATATTGGACTAAAGCTGCCTAAAGAATGAATGGGAAAGAGGAAAAGCTAGCAGAAGATGCCTGTGGTGCTGTTTGTTCCCCTGAAGAAACATTCTGGTTTTGATGGCACATCTACTGAGTGCCCACAGGTGCAGGATGCAAACAGATACCTACAGGTGCTGCAGACAAATACCTGCAGCATGGAGAGCGGGCAGGGATTTCTAAAGCTCTCCCATGCTTTGTCTTTTAGCATAGAGCTGCAGCTCTGCTGTGCATTTTTGCAGGAAGCAGAATCATAGAGGGTCCCCCTTCAGACCTGCATGGAACACCCAAGCAGCCAGAGTCCTTGAGTAGCACAGTAAAGGTCACCAGATTTCCCCCTTTCCACAGAGAGAACTGGAAAGGGGATGGAAGCTCTGTATTGTCCTCCCTCCTGCACCATCAGCTCCCTGCTGTGGAGCAGAAGGGGAAGGCTAAGGAGTGATTTGTGCTAGGAGAAGACCAGGGTCACACTATATCTTCTTTGAAACACCTGTTAAAACAGGAATCAATACATGGCTGCTAGAGTTACAGTTTGGCTCCTGCCCTTTACTCACAGTAGTGTGAAGGCTTCAGTCTAACCTTCTAGAAATAAGGGACAGAAATAATATTGCCATTGAATCCCAAGCGACTTTTGTTGTAAGATTTAACAAACACAGGTCTGTGAACACTGGAAGGTGGCTGGAAGGCCATGGAGAGGGAGAAATGGAAAGGCTGGTCAGTAAGCCCTGTGTTGTTGGTTTCATAGAGATAGATAAAATATTCTTCCCCTGGAATTTTCTTTTTATTCAAATCCAGGCAAAATTTTTAGTGGGGAGAGGAGAGGAGAGGA